>JAJOZX010006126.1:0-95000 GCA_023014485.1 Bathynomus jamesi
GGTGTCCCATAAGTCCGGCATCATAGGAAATAATAAAAGGCAAAACAAAAGCTTTTATTTACAGAACGTGCTCAATATGTCCACCATTGTTTTCAATACACAAATTCAGACGTGATACCCAGTCAGCAAGCACACGGTGAATGATGTCAGGAGTAATGGTGTTACATGCCTCAATAATGCGCTGCCGCAAATATTCAACACTCCTAATTTTCTCTGCGTATACCAGCGCTTTCAAGTGGCCCAGAGATAAAAGTCTAGTGGAATGAGATCCTCTTCTAGCTGGCCATTCCACAGGCCCTCGACGTCATATCCAATGACCAGGGAATTGTTGGTACAGGTATTCCCTTATTGGGTGCTGTAATGTGCAGGAGCGCCGTCTTGCTGGAACCATGTTGGGAAATTTCCTTCTTCGTTCAAGAGACTGGGAAATGCTTCTTCCTTAAGCATACGTAGGTAGGTACCTCCAGTGACATGTTCATCCTTCCAAATGCCACACCATACCATCACCCGTGTAAAGCTTGACCTTCGTCAGAATGAACAATTCAGGCGGAAGCAAACCAAAGGTTATATATATATATAATATATATATATATATATATATATATAGGTGCAATTCCCAACCTCCCAACGATCAAAACGATGCAGTGTCTGGCAGACTTTCGTTCCGAAGGGTAAACTGATATTTTGTGGCTTTAAAGAAAGGGATAAAATTTGTGACATGGTAAGAAGTGAGAAATTAGATAACTTCTCTCTCCCTTGTATGTGAGGTGGAGGGTGTAGGTGGGTGGGTGTGTACGTTTAGGGGATTAGGTTGTTATTTGATAAGGTCGTTTAACCAGCTTCGAAGCTTTTAAGGTCATATGACGGAGGGGACCTACAGCTTTACGTGGGATTCGAATTACGAGTCGCTACATAATCTGGACGCAGAAGACGGTTTCCAAACCAATTACTTTCCAGAACCAATACCGATTAATTTCGTTGATCGACGGGAATCGGTGTTGCGGCACTGTAGATATAATGATAGATGTCTTGGTTGGTAGGGGTGATGTGTGGGTATGGATGAGAGTACAACAGAGGCTTATTAGTTCATGGCCTCGAAGGAATCAATTCCTATTCCTACTTCGAACGCTTGCGTACTTTATAAAAAAAAAGTTACATGTTGACAGTGACAGAGATTAACACGTTAAATTTTCAAACCCACTTCCATCTCACTCGTTAAGTTAGGTCAAGTTACCATTGGTTACGCCCGGTTAGGTTACCTTGGTTAGCTTTGGTTGAACGAGCATTTCAGAATCAATTCTAATTCCTGTATCAATTTGAAAGTAGATCTTAGATTTCGAATCCAATTCGAATTCCTAGAAAAGTCATCCATTTCCTCTAAACAACTTTTCTAATTCTGAACAGAAATTAGAATTCAAATATTTCTGGACGTGAATCTTAATATCATTAAAGACTTAAATTAAAATACAGGGTGTCCGTAAATGTTTACCCTGAAAGCAGTATGCTCTCATGTTTTAATGACGAATCTTACAGCCGTTTTCCTTTTACAGGTGATCTCGTACACACAGAGTTTCTGTAGTGGTGTGTTTCGTCTACCGCATTCGCCGCTAGGAGCGCTGTAGTAGCTGTTCAGTTAAGATGGCGTCTGTGACAGAGAAGGCACAATGTGTTGTGTGGCTTGCAGAAACAAAATCTCCTGTCAGTGTTCAGCGAAGGTTCAGAACAAAGTATGGAAAGAATCCACCTGATGTGAAGTTAATTAAGTCGTGGATGAAAAAATTCTTGGAAACTGGAAACGTGGAAAAGGGAAAGAGCAGTGGTAGACCATCAGTTTCCGATGGGACGGTGGAAAACATTCAAACTGCTTTCACACGGTCGCCAAGGAAATCGGTGAGACAAGCTTCATGCCAACTAAAATACCGAAGTCTACGGTGCACAAGGTGTTACACAAACGTTTGAAGTTACACGCCTACAAGGTACAAATTGTTCAAGAACTGAAGCCTGATGACCGTCCAAAACGTGAACAATTCGCTATTGACATTTTGAACAGCATTTACGAGGATAATGACTTCTTGTTACGTGTCTGCTTTTCAGACGAGGCTACGTTTCTCTTAGTGGTAGAGTCAACAGACACAATGTGCGTATTTGGGGATCGGAAAACCCACGTGCCGTAAGGGAGCATATTCGGGGCAGTCCGAAGATCAATGTCTGGTGTGGACTAATGCATGACCAGATAATTGGTCCTTTCTTCTTCGCTGAGAACACTGTTTCCGCAACTGGGTACCTGGATATGCTCACCAATTACGCCATCCCCCAGCTGCAGGACAGGCAGCCAACTGTCATCTTCTAACAAGATGGGGCACCCCCTCATTGGGGTCATGTTGTTCGTGAAACTCTCGACGCAACATTTCCAAATCGATGGATTGGCAGGGACGGGCCAATCCCATGGCCCCCAAGATCACCAGACATTACCCCGCTGGATTTCTTTCTCTGGGGTCATGTTAAAATTTGGTTTATGCAACAGTTGTTCCAGATATCAGGACATTGCGAGAACGCATTACGGATGCAATTGCAACAGTTAACCCACAAATGTTGGAAAATGTGTGGCTTGAGTGTGAATACCGTTTAGACCTTTTACGTGCCACTAGGGGTGCACATGTGGAAGCTTATTAAGTTCATTAACTATGTATCAAAACATTGTATGTTTATCTACTTATGATTAAAACTGTGTTTGAATAAGTGTGTTTACTTAAAAGTTATAGCATGCTTTAATCAAGGTAATCATTTATGGACACCCTGTATATTAAATAATAAAACGATATATTAAATTTAAGACTTTAGAATCGATTGTATACGAAAATAAATTAAACATTTCAGTGTTTTTTTATTTATTATTATTAAAAGAAAAACCAGTTATCCAATAACTGCAATATCGGATGTAGTTGGGAGCGACTTTTTTTTTTCTTTTATTTTTTTTAACCTTATTTCAGTTTTCTCAATTTATACTAAAATGAGTTCATTGTTCGTGGAATAAATATCAGAAGCTAAAAAAAAAGAGTTAAATATAATTCTGATGTTTGGAAACCTCATTGTTGTGAATGATCCGATTGTTGTTATTGATTGGTTTTTAAATGACTCTATTGTCATCATGGTTACAGTGTTTGGACTACGTGGCATTTATCATTACACGCAGTGCTGTAATGGTCACTTTTTCTTCCCATACGCTGCTCCCACCATTGGTCAGCGAAGGAAGGGGGAGGATTGTTGATGCGTTTCATAAAAAAAAATTGTTAATCTAAAATCTTTATTACCAAAGGATACAAATTATAGAGCTTAGTAGTATAGGCGCAAAAGGAGAGACTGCAATGCAATTGCAAATGTTGATCAATGTTGCATAAGATATACAACAAATGGGGAGGGAAAATGTTCCAAGATGTTATGTAACAAAGGGGGAGGGGGAATGTTGCAAGAGCAACAAGGGTTATGCAACTTGGAGGCGGAGTTATCCCCCAAGAGAAAGAGAGGAGAAGGAGAGAGAGGAAGAGAAGTGTTCACCTGGCAGGAGCCAAGCGCATATTAAGACTTCAGCCGAGCGGCCGTTGTCTTAATATGTTCTTAATCAGCCAGCTGGCTTAATCAGCCAGTTGGCTTATCTGGCTGAGCTTCCAGATTGCGCTATTTATTTAATTAAAGCATATATTCTGGTTTAACCAGCCAGTTGACTTAGAAGGCGTAAATGGCTTGTTCAGGTGTACATTATTGAGTTGCCAGATTGCGTTTATTTATTTAATTAAAGCATATATTCAGGCTTAACTAGCCAGTTGACTTAGAAGGCGTAATTGGCTTGTTCAGGTGTACATTATTAGGGTTGCCAGATTGTGCTATCCAGATATTTTTGGCAGTTGGTTAAGAAATCCATTTTAGAAGGCAACCATTTGCTGTAATTAAATGTCGTGTACAACCAAAAGAATTAAATAAAACACCATTACATCATTCTGTTTATTTAGACGATTTAATGGATTCAATTTCACGAAATATATAGAAAATAAATATACAATGGAATATATATGATCAAAAATAATAATAGCATAAGAAATACGAACGATGAATATATAATCAAAATAAATAGACAATGGAATATATATGATAAAAAAATAATAATAGCATAAGAAATACGAACGAGAAATATATAATCAAAAATATACAAAACGTTGTAGTATATCTATCAATATATTAGTACAGGAAAAAAATATTATACACAGTTATATTAAATAATTAAATATACTGAAAATAATAATACGAAACATAATCAGTTGCATATTAGTACAGGAAATATATATATATATATATATATATATATATATATATATATATATATATATATATATATCCTGTACTAATATGCAACTAATTATATATATATATATATAATTAAATATACATCAAATACTTCATGTTCTACGGCGAAAAACGCTAAACTCGCACGTAATCGAGCCACATTCACATCGTTATTACTTTGCATTACACGGTAAAACCGTTCAAGCAGTACTTCACCGGTCAAGTTATACGGATACCTATACTCAACATAAATGGCTTTCATATCGTTCGATACTATTTTTGTGCCCACTTTACACTCGGCTGGCAAGTTATACAAGGCTAGAATACAATCAAAAGCGCGCACAAAGAGGTCATCGTTAACCACATCATCATTATTAAATACAAGTTTATAAACACTCTTTTCCAATCGAGGGTTTTTTCTTACCGTCCCGAGCTTTTCAATCGTGAACTCTTCTTCACTCTGCATAACGGCATTTGAAATAATCTTCCAAGTCGTAACAACAGCTACTCATTATATAGAGATACAGCTCTTCAGGGTGAACAGTGTAGGCAAGCTCTGCCCTGTACCGTTCAAGTGCTTTGTACCAAAGTTCGGGATATTTCGAAGTCTAAACCTTTTAAATATGCATCCAGTTCTAGACCATTCTCGCCCTGTTCATTCCTACATTCGATAAATCCGTCGAGCAGAGCGGTGTATGCGTATTCAAGAACCGTGTCAAAATAAATCATATCCGTAACACGAGCGTCTAATATAGGCTTCAGCTTGCGGAATCCGATGATTTCAAACATTCTGTCGAGGATGAAACGGTTTCGCGTAGGGACAAGAACGTTATTATCAGATGCATTCTTCCACATCAGTCGTATATCAATGTATGGCTGATCGTTATTTATACACAACGTGCAAACAACGGCATATGAGGGGGGCATCACTAATCTGCTCTCTTCTTGTACCTACACCTGCAGGTATTTTATAACAGTCCTCTCCCCACTTCTCAACTATCACGAAGACTCTATTCATCTCCTCAACACTTAAATAAATAACATTACGTTTATCAGAGTTTGTTTGCCTGCAAATTGTTTCAAATACATAGTTAATGGTGCAGGTTTCACGCTCGAACACACGCAATGACTTCGTCACGGAGACATCGTACGAGGCGTTGAGAAGGCTTCTCAAAGGAAGTTCCATCGTATTCGCATGTCTAGTCGGTTCAAGCTCTGAGATGACTATGAGCCACAGGTGGACGGAACGGCTCGACGGGCGGAGTGAGTCACGCTGATGAAACGTGTATGGGTTTGTTCGAACTCGTGTGTTTCGGAGGGGTGAGGTACACGGGTGGGCGGCTCGCTGGGGTGAGCGAGTCACACCATAAACTGCTGAAGCGTGTACATGCTTGTTCGAACACTTGTGCCCCTGGACAAACAGAATTTTCCGCTACATGAAGTAATACCGGCTTTAATGTTTTATCACTCACCAGACGTTCATTTTGTAGTAATGCTTAGTTAAGAATATTAATTTGTTTAATTAAATAAGATAATGTTTAATATAAATTTACTAAAAATTGTGATGATTACGATAAAGCATGGTTGTTAGATTTGAATTGTTTAAAATGGGTAGGGTTGGTAATCCTAAATAGGCCCGGAGAGTGGACTATACCTATAACGGTTTTTCAGTCTTGAGGCAGAACGCGTTACGCGTAGTTGGGCAAAATGTAACGTAGAATAAATAAGTTGTGTGTGTCCCTCTCCGACCTAAATATATTTAGTAATATTTCATACTCGCATATCCCCTAATTAACTAAACCACTTTCGAAATTAATAAAACGTAATAAGTGTTAATAAGAGTATTAATACACCTTCCCCCCCCTTCGTTTTGTAACGGTCTTTTAGAGTCAGAACTCGGCGTGGCTACCGGAAACTATTATACTGCACGGCGAAAATGAGTAACGAGAGTGTACAGTTAAATGAAATAAAGAGCAATAGAGATATAGTAAAGTAGGAAGAAGCGTAAATAAATAAAGAAGTAAAAGAAATAATAAAAACCGTTCACTACAATTTCCACAAACTAAACATCTTCACAATCCGGTGCACTATTTGAGAGAAACATATGCCCATATTTAGCCTTTTTGTTAAACAAGCGATATTCGTCTCTAAAGTCTGTTAAAAACTCACGCAGCCCATTAGCCACAACCTCACTACAAACCTCGTCATGATATATATTAATATAGTGGTAAAAATACTTAAGATTCTCCATGATGACAAGATTTACATTTTCAACCGTAGGGTACGAGTAGTCGGTATGATGTAACATGACATAATATCGCTTGTCACACCACTCATCAACAAGACTCACTATCCATAACCGTTGCCTATCTTCTGAACGTGTTGCTTCTTCTACTTCGCGGTATATGTGAGCCTTTATAAAGGTTAGGTCTACAATATACGTCAGTACATCGTTTGTACTACGAAAACCTATAATGCCCTCGCCAGAATACCCGTAGAGTATTTGAACATCTTGGTCCTTCGCACGGCTCAATGTAGCCTTAAAAGTATCAAGGGAGGGTGGAATAGGGAGTTTTTCAGTATCCACCACATCTTGGCACTTTGCCGAATACCACTTCATAAACGTTGAGCACACAATATTAAAGGTAGCCATTACTATTTTTCGTCTACACGGGAGAATACACGTCTGAGCTCAAGGGTATGCAGAGGTCAACTGAGCCCGTTGGGATAGAGATATGCTCAGGTGCTGGCAGGAGTCAGTGACCGATCTTACAGTGGGTGGAGCTTAGCTTTTTACTGCACACACACACGCAGGGTTGACCCTGGATCCCTGTATACCAACGGACTGCGACGCGTAGTTGAACGTTCATGAGTACGAAGATTATAAGAATCCGACAGAGCTTTTCGTGGTTATTAGGCACAGCTCGAGTAGCGCTGAGCATGGCGACACAGGACCTGGGCCCGACGTTAGAGATGACCAACCAAAGAACAACGGAACACAACACATCGAACATGTGTTAAAAACAGTCTTCCACATACACTGAGGAATAAGGGCTTAAGCCTTTATAATCGATTGAGTGAGCAATTCGGGTATTTTTGTCTTTCTTGGAATAAAAAGAAATGTTGTTTTGAAGGCATTTTGTATAAGAGATGAATGAGAAAATGCTGGGTGCTAGATTCCCCGTTAAACCGCAGGTCTAGGGTGGGGTGAAAAGTTTGACCTTTGTCAGAATGAACAATTCGGGTAGGTCCGGATTTTCCGTTAAACTGTAGGTCTTGATGGATTAGGCCAACTGGCTGATTTCGAATTGTGTTCGTGTATATTTTGCTATTGGGTCTTTGCATGCATCTGATTATATATATATATATATATATGTATATATATATTTATTATATGTGTGTGTGTGTTTAATAATAGGGGCTTTATTCGGGTAGGTCCAGATTCTCCGTTCAAATGTAGGCCTAGGGTGGAATGAAAAGCTTGACCTTCGACGGAATGAGCAAATCGGGTATTTTTTTTTGTCTTTCTTGGAATAAAAAGAAAAGTTGTTTTGAAGGCATTTTGTATAAGAGATGAATGAGAAAATGCTGGGGATGCTGGATTCCCCGTTAAACCGTAGGTCTAGGGCGGGGTGAAAAGTTAGGCCTTCGTTAGAATGAACAATTTGGATAGGTCCAGATTCTCCGTTAAACTGTAGGTCTAGGGTGGGGTGAAAAGTTTGGCCTTCGTTAGAATGAACAATTTGGATAGGTCCGAGTTTGTATATTATTATTTTTTTATTGTATATATACAGTATACACACTCCTCGTTCGTAATTCTTATGCTATTATTATTTTTGATTGCATATATTCCTTCACTTGTATAGGAATGCATATTTATTTTCAATATATTTCGTGAAATTGGATCCAATAATTTGTCTAAATAGAGAGAGAGATGTGATGGTGTTTTATTTAATTCTTTTGGTTGTATATATAAACATTATTATTATTTAATTATACCAAATGGCTGGTTAGGCCTTCTAAGTCAACTGGCGGGTTAAGCCAACTGGCGGATTAAGCCCGCTGACAGATTATGCCAACTGGCGGATTAAGCCCGCTGACAGATTATGCCACCTGGCGGATTAAGCCAGAATATATGCTTTAATTAAATAAATAAACGCAATCTGGCAACTCAATAATGTACACCTGAACAAGCCATTTACGCCTTCTAAGTCAACTGGCTGGTTAAGCCAGAATATATGTTTTAATTAAATAAATAGCGCAATCTGGCAGCTCAGCCAGATAAGCCAACTGGCTGATTAAGTCAGCTGGCTGATTAGGAACATATTAAGACAACGGCCGCTCGGCTGAAGTCTCAAATTTCAGTAAAAACGAGCCCCATACGCCGTATACCTGCGTATGGCCAGGGTTCTACTCTTAGCTACACGGCCGCGTATCCCCCGCATTACAGCACTGATTACACGTACGTAATCAATCAATAATCGAGTTGTTTGGTTACCTTCGTAACGGCCAAGGTAATGTGATGGAGGGGAACTACATCTTTACGCGGGATTTGAAGACATCACCAGAATGCAGAGGAAGGTCACTCATACAATTATTGAACAGATTCAACGTCTCTTAACTTTTCTTATCTAACGGGAAGAGATGTTGCGACATGGCTATGACGTATTCCGTACACACACAAACACACACAAATTATAATAAAGTTTACTCAGACTTTTTAAACTTTTTATTCATGGAAGAAGTATGTAGATTTGCGCCTAAATGATGGTAAATTTTACTCTTATGATTCAGTGTTGTATTTTTAAGTTACTTGACAAACATCTTGAAAGCAGTACATTCACATTACAAAGTGTCTCACCGTATATAATATAGGAATAGCCTATATGTAATTATATCAGTTATATCAATTATACATTCTTTCTCCCTCTCCCTTTGCTTTCCACCCATTTCACTGACATCCCTGGTGAACTAGCTTACAACTTTTCTATCCTAAACGACCTAGAGCAGTTTCTACAGCACCCTACTCGTATCCCCGATCGCCTTGGAGATAGGCCCAACATTCTGCATTTATTTCTTACCTCTTATCCTGCTTCTTACTCTGTGAAATTTTTCTCTTTGTTGGGCTCCTCCGATCACAATCTTATCTCTGTTTCCTGTCCTATCGCTCCAATTCGGCCTTTGGATCCTTCCAAGAGGAGGCGTCTTTGGCACTTTGGCGCCACGGCCTTCTTCCGGTTTCTATCCTTCTATCTGTGCCTTCATCTCTAATTTCCTTTCTGGCCGGTTTATAGCTGCAGTTTTAGATGGCCACTGTTCTTCTCCAAAAGCTAATAACAGTAGTGTTCCTCATGGTTCTGTCCTGTCACCCACTCTTTTCCTTTTATTTTATTAATGATCTTTTAATTCGCACTTCCTGTCCTATTTACTCCTATGGCGATGATTCCACTCTTCACTTCCCCACCCACTTCCCAAAGCATCCCTCATAGCAGTCGCTTCATGATTCGCGTAGGACGGCTATGGGACACCTGACCTTTGATCTTTCTGCTATATCTGATTGGGGCAGAGAAAACCTTGTGGCTTTCAATGCCTCAGAAACTCAGTTCCTCCATCTGTCTACTCGTCACAATCTTCCACACGACTATCCCATTACCTTCAACAACACACAACTCAATCCTTCCTCTTCTCTTTACATTCTTGGCGTTTCCTTTTCTCATGATCTTTCCTAGAAAGATCACATATACTCTCTTTCTAAAACAGCTTCTAAGAGGTTAGGTTTGTTGTACCGCCTCCGCGGTTTTTTCACCCCAACTCAGTTGCTGTCTCTGTATAGGGGGGTCTTGTTCGCCCCTGTATGGAGTAGGCTTCTCATGTGTGGGGTGGTTCAACCTACACAGCCGTACTTGACCGGGTGGAATCAAAGGCTTTTCGTCTCATCAATTCCCCGCCTCTTACCGATTACACAGGTCAACAAAAAAACTTTTTTTTTCGTTGCCAAGGAAATTCGTACGAATTTAGGGTATTTTGGGGTTGCTGAATTCCAAAATGAAAGTAGTTTTTCCGATTTGGCTCTAGTTCTTGTGATAATGAATACCCTCAATTAATAGGAAACGTAACCATAACGCGTGCATATGGGAAACTACCGGAACATTCTAGATGGTGAGACCGAATAAAATGCCATTATGTATTTCATATGTTTACTTTTGTATGATTTGAGACAATTTCAATGCGATTTGTAAGTAGGCTCCGCCTGAACATTAAATTTTTTGCATTTTTACGTGTTTCAATGGGGTACCAATTATCTCATAAATTAGAGCCAATCTAGCAAAACCGATGTCATATTCGGAATCAGCACCACAAAGTTACCCCAAAATCACTAATATGATTGGCAATAAAATGAGTGTTGACCAGTGTTATTTATAGGAGGCGGATATATGATAATTATATATATATATATATATATATATATATATATATATATATATATATGATAATTACCTTCAATTACCTTCCCTCACTCTCTCTTTACTATCGCTATCATAACGGACATTGCTCTTCTGAACTCTCTAACTGCATGCCTCCTCCTTTAAGGAGAGCACGCAGTACCAGACTTTCTACATTTTCTCATTCCTTTTCTGTCCAACTACTATCTAATGCAAGTGTTAATCGGTATTTTCAGTCTTTTACCTACTCAACCGGTCAACTCTGGAACAATCTTCCTCAATCCATCTTTCCTCCTCTCTATGACCTTCCATCTTTCAAACGCAGTGTCTAGGCATCTTGAAAACCCCGGACCTTGATTTTGGCTCTCTTCTTCTTCTATGGGAAGGACGCTTTTGCGGGCATTTGCCCTTGGCCCCTCCTTCCTGCATAAAAAAAAATTATAACGTTATTATATAAATTGCATCATGAATGTGGGCTGAGCATCACCATCTATCTCTGACCTGTGTCTGGATATTAAAGATTTGCCGTTGAAGCTTTCAAAAAGTTTCTGATATTCTTATCCTTTTTTTTTAAGTGGTATCCCCAATAGGCCTAATCCATTTTTTTTAATGTTAACTCATGAGGTTGATGTGCTTCCTGTCTTTATCATTGATTTCTTTGCCTCTGGAAACTACTCTCGGTGCTTTTCTACGACTTAAAGAAGGTACTGCAGTTGTTATTCGTTTTTTGTGAGATGACTGCTGAAACTCTGAATTAATGAGACCGCTCTCTCTGCATTATCGTTTACAACATTCATTGTTTTAACATATTCCTTAGCTAATTTATAGTCGTCCCTGTTATCCCGTTCTGCAGGATCTACTTCGAGAAACGTCGATTGAAGGGACAATTTCTCAAAGAAGGAGCGACTTGAGCTTGTAACAAAGTCCGCCAGACTTTTCTCTAGTGGGTCATCATGAGTGTGGTCAAAATCAATTCGTTTTTATGGTATTTCTGAACCAGGTCTTTACAATGCCTGAACCATCTGCCGTTTCACTTGCAAAGTTATGCCATCATCAAAAAAGGCAAGCGACACAAGTTCTTCATTTACATACCAGAGGTGACGGCATAGTGCTTTGCTAGCTATTGCTGAAAGTTCCTTATCATATTGCTGAAGCTCTTGTAGATACTCCAAATCGGTTCTTGGTGCAAAAGATGCGATAGGAGCCGCAAACCATTTTGGCACATAAAAGCGGACAGCATAGCGAGAGAAGCGTTCCATTGCAATCAGTTCCTGTTTTGTCAGGTTGAACTGCGAGCGAAACAATACAATTTTGATGGCATAAATCACTCGCGACATCCACCTAGCGCGATGTAAAGCCCCAGGTTGACGAAAATGTACTACTCCTGTACACCACCTAAATAATTAATTGATAATTCAAGAAGTTCGCGATAATCCGCTCTTAGGTGTCTTCTGGCAAGCTGTTCTTCGCACAGTTTGAGGATTTCTGCTTTCCACGGCATGTTTGTATTGGCAGCTTCATATCTTTTATCATCCATTTGTTTCCAGGAAATCTTGAAACGTTTGAAAAGTAATATATCCGGTCCCGTTGAATCACCGTAACACTTCTGGAAGACATCTGATATCATAATTTCATTAATATGGTGGCGACAAGCCAAAGAAAGGATTTTTCTATCAAGCTTACTTTCGATTATCATGCAAGCGCCTTTTTTTTTTGCCAGTATCGCTAGCGGTAGTATCAAAACACATTGCTTGAATACATTCTTGCAAATTCCAGTCGTCTAAGCATTTTAGAACTGCTTCTGCAATTTTTCCGCCTTTTCCAGAAACAAGTTTGGGTACTGCTAGAAGCTTAGACTTTCCTCCACCGGATACAAGAATAGCTAGCCTATCTATTTTTTCATCACCTGTTATATCTTGCATTACTTTACCATCCCAATGAATGGTAAGCGGAACGTCAGAGGTAAAGGTTTGCTTAATGTCATCTGCAACTTTTTGGCGTACGGCACTCCTCGTCCTCTGTAGAGTACTTCTGCTCAAAACAACATTGTCAATGTCATGTCCAAGAGAAGTTGCAGCAGCTGAAAGCACCATAACAGCACTACGATCACTTGTTTTTGTTTGATCTAATGCCATTGCCAGATCAGGTGTTACGATGCGCTTACACTTATTTGATATTGTGCTGCTTGAACGTTTGGATGTCATTTCAGGAGTGTACGATGTTCCTGGCTCTGGTTGCTCATCACTACTACTACTGCTTGAACTGCTATTACTGAACTGAACTGCAGCTGATGACAGTTTCTTTCGCAATGCCTCAGCTTCTTTTAGTGCAGCATTTCTTTCCTCTTTTTTCCGTTTTCACATTTGCTTAGCGAACCAGTTTGTTATCAATATCAGTCATGTAACCTCGCCTTCCTTTTTCTCTTTGAACATGTAGGAATGATCTATCTTCCTCATTTGACATCATTTGTAAAGCATTTGCTTGAGCTATATCAAAAAGGTTATGTAAACTATCTTGGAATTCAGTTTTTTTTTTTTATTTGATTTTGATTACGGTTTGATTTTGATTTTAAAGTGATCTGAAGTTCTCATACATTTTTTGAATTTTCGTTAGTACATGCTGTTTGGCTCTGGTGGGTATTTTCGTCTTGTTCGAAATCTCAAAAATTTCAGCATAAACTATGTTGGATGCTTCTTTCAATGTTTTCTTACTGTTTGTGAGACAGAAAAGCCGACGTAGTACATCTCCATTGGATGGAAGCTTCTTACTGCCAATTGTGTCAATTGGCTGTCCAGTCAGCCATATTTCAGTTTTTCTTCTTGTTACAATTGAATCGGACATGGTGAAGGATAAAATCTGCAAATATTAAGAGAAAACACTCGCACATCAATCTCTCACTGCGTCTTAAACAATACTGACGTGAACAGCGACCCTCACACTTTCCTCCGTAGCCGATGACGTCACCAGTAATGACGTCAGGTCAAAAGACGTGTTTCTACTCAACAGTGTAACATCTGTAACAGTGTAACATGTGGAGCACAATCTACAAGAATGCGAATATGCATGGTTTGCACACAATATTTGTACTACGAATTAAGGGATTTCTTAAAGTAATTTTACCAGCAATTGATATTTTCGCAATAGATGAAAAATACAAGAGCTGTCGGCACCACCAAAAGTGCAGATATTGTTGAAATTCAGTGTGCGAGTATATTATGATGGTGGTAATAATTTTAGGGGGGTGAGACTTTCACTTTTCAAAAATAAGTTTTTTGGGGCCAGTCTAATATTATATATATATATATACACACACACACACACACACACACACACACACACAGGGTGTTTCAGGAAGAAAGGTCAATACTTCGGGAGGTGATAGTATCGGTCATTGTGAGAAAAAAAGTTCATGTGAACATGTGTCTAAATCTGAATGATTACGGAGATAGAGCTGTTTGAATCTGATGCGTGCGCAGCTCTTCCTCCCCCAGCGGTGGTCCCATTCAATGGCCACCAAGGTCTCCAGACCTCTCTCCGTTAGATTATTGTTTGTGGGGTGGATGAAAAGTCAAGTTTAAAAAAGAAAGGTGGATACACGAGACGAATTGCTCGCGCGCATTTTGGATGCTGCTGCCCGCATAAAGGAACGTCAAGATTAACTCAGACGAACAACACGCGATCTTCCCACACGAGTTGCAAAGGAGGTTGACGGTGGTATTTTCTAAAACGTATTGTAAACTGTAACAAATTTGTCATTTCTGTATCTGATACGATTCAAAATGCCAGTGTTTAAACATTAAATGTTAGAAACAGTAATTGGTTTCTCTTTCTTGATTACCATTAACAATGCTTTTGTATTTGTAGATTCAAACAGCTCTATCTCCGTAACCATTCAGAATTAGACACATATTCATATGAACTTTTTTCTCACAATGACCTATACTATCACCTCCCGAAGTATTGATCTTTCCTCCTGAAACACCCTGTGTGTATATATATGCGCCTCAGTGGTGTAGTGGTTAGCGTCGCTGACTTCTAATCCATCGGCCCCGGGTGGTTGGTAGGTAAATGGGTACCCTGGGTGGCCTAGTGGCTAAGACGCTGGGCTGCTGGTGGGGCGTGGTTCGGATTCCACGTTAAACTGTAGGTCTAAGGTGGAGTGAAAAGCTTGACCTTCGTCAGAATGAACAATTCGGGCGGAAGCTAACCAAAGGTTATATATATAAATATAAATGTTTACCCTGAAAACAGTATGCTCTCATGTTTTAATGACGAATCTTACATCCGTTTTCTTTTTACAGGTGATCTCGTACACACAGAGTTTCTGTAGTGGTGTGTTTCGTCTACCGCATTCGCCGCTAGGAGCGCTGTAGTAGCTGTTCAGTTAAGATGGCGTCTGTGACAGAGAAGGCACAATGTGTTGTGTGGCTTGCAGAAACAAAATCTCCTGTCAGTGTTCAGCGAAGGTTCAGAACAAAGTATGGAAAGAATCCACCTGATGTGAAGTTAATTAAGTTGTGGATGAAAAAATTCTTGGAAACTGGAAATGTGGAAAAGGGAAAGAGCAGTGGTAGACCATCAGTTTCCGATGGGACGGTGGAAAACATTCAAACTGTCATCTTCCAAGAAGATGGGGCACCCCCCTCATTGGGCGCATGTTGTTCGTGAAACTCTCGACGCAACATTTCCAAATCGATGGATTGGCAGGGACGGGCCAATCCCATGGCCCCCAAGATCACCAGACATTACCCCGCTGGATTTTTTTCTCTGGGGTCATGTTAAAGATTTGGTTTATGCAACAGTTGTTCCAGATATCAGGACATTGCGAGAACGCATTACGGATGCAATTGCAACAGTTAACCCACAAATGTTGGAAAATGTGTGGCGTGAGTGTGAATACCCTTTAGACATTTTACGTGCCACTAAAGGTGCACATGTGGAAGCTTATTAAATTCATTAACTATGTATCAAAACTTTGTATGTTTATCTACTTACGATTAAAACTGTGTTTGAATACGAATGTTTATTTAAAAGTTATAGCATGCTTTAATCAAGGTAATCATTTATGGACACCCTGTATTATATATATATATATATATATATTTATTCTGACAAACAGTAATTAAAAAATTAATGTTAACGCCATTTTCTTTTTAATTTACAAATATTTTATATTAATTTTTTGCAAATTTATTATTCACTACACATTTGAAAAATATTTGAAAATATCGCGTAACTTCGCTGATCGATAGGAAGCGGTGTTATGGTACCGTAGGTATAAGGATGAATGTCTTGGTTGGTTGAAGTGATGTGTGGGTGTGTAGGTGGTACAACAGAGGCTTAATAGTTCATGGCCTCGAAGGAATCAATTCCTATTCCCATTTAAAACCTTTACCCACTTTATCAACAGAAATATATTTCCTATGGTGACAGAGATTAACACGGCAAATTTTCAAACCCACCTCCATCTCCCTCTTTAGGTTAGGTTAGGTTATTATTGGTTACACCCGGTTAAGTTACTCAGGTTAACTTAGGTTAAACAAGAATTTTAGATTTAATTCCAGTTCCTTTATCACTTTCAAAATAGATCTTAGATTCTGAATCTAATTCGAGTTGCTGGAAAAGTCATCCCTTTCCTCTACGACAGCGTTGCTAATTATGGATAAAAATTAGTATTCAGATATTTCTAGAGGTAATCTTAATATTAGTCGTGTACCGATTAATCGGCATCGGCCAAATTTAGCCGATTCTCACTGATTCTTTGAAATTTTAAAATTTTCCTTAGAGAACAAAATCTGGAGCTATTGAAGAATAAGGACCCCAGCCTTCTTTAGTTAGCTTTATAAGGCTAACTAACGAAAATATCATGACCTAACCTAACCAATCGTCAAGGGCGTACAGTTAACCTAACGATTGGTTAGGTTAGGTCGTGATATTTTCGTTAGTTAGCCTTATAAGCCTAACTAAAGAAGGCTGGGGGCCCTATTCTTCAATAGCTCCCAAAATCTGTAGTTACAGAAAATTTAACATACAAAAAACATTATGATAATTTATACTCATTTTAAATGTAATTATATAAAAATATTTTACATTCACGAAAAAGGCAAAGTTTAGTAAGTTACGTTGCTCATATATTTACATTTCTCTAACTAGCTAATCTCTAAATATTAAACTATCCTAATCTCCTGCTCTATATTAATAATAATCCTATATTAAATTGTACTTTATAATTTATATATTAAACGATCTTATTATATTGACTTTATTTTAAGTATTTTAATAATTTTATAAACCTAAATTATATATCCATTTTTTTTATTTAGATTGTCCACGAGGGACTTGAAATTTTAATGAAAAATTTTGTTGTTGTTGACATTGTTGAAGAAAGAAAATACCTTCAACATAAGAAAAAAAAACAATTACTTTAAATATTGGTATTCAATTTATGAAATTAAAATTAATTTATTTCATAATTTTACTGAGTAATAAAATTTTTTAACATAATTTTAGCTATGGTATATGACTGACAAATTCAGGTGCTGTATGCTGTATTGTGGAGTGAGCTAAAGAAAAGCACTTAAACAAATTTGAAATTTAAAAATATGAAAATTGAAATTTTTTTACTTTAAAGTTAGTAAACTTTTTTAAGGGAAATTATTTTTTTAAAAAATAGGCAAAGAATCGGCATCGGCTAAATTTTGGAATCAGTACTTCACTAATATATATATACAGTACAGGGCTATTGAAAATGATTCACCTAATTTCAAATGAGAATATTTTTTAATGTTACAAATACAGTGTGATTTGTGATACATCAACCAAAAGAAAAACTGTCCAAGTTTTGTCTCTCACCTCATAAATGCTCTATGTGACTTCCCCTAGTTACACGAGCAACGTCGACACGATAGTCGAATTCCTCCCATACTCGCTCCAGCATGTTCGTTGTCACTGAATCTATGGCAGTAACAATGCGAGTTCGGAGCTCATCCAAAGATGTGGGCAACGGTGGCACGTACACAGTATCCTTAACGTTCTGTAACGTCGACGAAACTCACGCTGCACTGTGACTACCGATTTACAGCTCGAAAACTGCAACACACAAAACGCCTTCTGCTGTGCAGGCGGACGCCATTTTCACACTGACTGTTTGTTGCTAGGCTAGGCCACGGCGTGACTTTGGAGCCCTCTCGCGGTGATCTTGTAAAACTCAGAGATTTCCTCTTTCATGTGGTGTATGCCCAGTTGATGCACGCTTGATAGGTACGGAAGTATTCTCAGTTGAAATCGGATGAATCATTTTAAATAGCCCTGTATATGTATGACGAGTTCATTTCCAAAACGCGATATATCCATTTTTTAGATTTTGAGAAAAACAGCATTTTATGTATTGTATAAACCGCGTTTTGAAAAAAATTTAAAAACTCAGTAGCTAAAGTAATGGGAGAAATCGCACTTTGCTAAAAAATCGATGTCTTATGTGACAATACATTACATCAATCACCATTTGGTAACGATAACTCGAAAGTTGCTGATCTGGTGTTTATCACGTTTTGGAACTAAACTCTTCATAATATATGTATAATGTATATATAGGGTGAACCAAATGTAGGTGGACAGTAAATGATAACGTTTATTTTGAGAATACATATTTAATTTTTTTGTATACTATAATACAAAATAAAATTTAAATAAATTTAGTTATAATATTTAATATAATAAAACACAAACACCATAGTTATAATGAACACCATAGTTATAATATAATATAACACAAACCGTATTCAACCTACTGTCCACCTACTTTTGGTTCACCGTGTATATATATATATATAGATATAATATATTATATATATATATATATATATATATATATATATGGGAATAATGAATAATATGGTAACGATAAATTAACCGATAATGTAATTAATTCATTACAGGCCGAGATTGGCCACAACGGTTGCTCATGCAAAGAGAATGAATTTGTATGTGTAAATACCAAATTGAAAGCGAAGCTCAAACAAAGAATTGTTGCTCGTCATGAAACAAAACTAACGAGTCAAAAATGGCGATGGACATTTTTGTATAGAAGACCGTTTCGTGTGTAAACGAAACAATTTGAAAAATAATAAGTACATGACTATTCCCATGTAACTTAGGACGTAAGATAACGAATTCCATTGTCTTTTTAATTATTTACAATTTCAAATAACAATTATGAAGGGGCAAGCTAGACAACATTAAATTAGGGAAAGAAATAAAAAATTCAATTGTGAAAAAAACATGCGATCGTCATTCCTTTCTGAGGGTTCCCGCGCCTCATGCAAAAACAAATCGGAGAAGGTGCTATAAAATTAAAGTGACCATATTTTTAGAAGCAAAAAGCGGGACATTTTTCTATTTTTGGAGTTATAAAATAATAAAATTGAACATTCATTTATAAAAGGGAAAGTGCATTCAGGTTTAAGTTATTAGAATCGATAACATGTTACAATTATATTTTCTTTCTTAAAAGGTTGATAATTCTTAAAAATAGGATAAATTAATTTAGGAGAATCTAATTAATTAAATCGTGCGCCTGGCAGCGCGTGAATACAATATGCCGAGAAAAGAAGCACCCTCACTGGGAGGAGCTAGGGCAGTGGTTCCCAACCTTTTCACCACCAAGGACCCCTTTTATTTTTTATTTTTTCCCACGGACCCCATATTTTTGAAAGATTCCGTCTACCCAACAAACTGTTTTTATTAACTAATAATTAACTCGTTTTCCCATTTTTCACTATCAAATAAAAGACATAACTGAGTACGCAATTCAAAAAACAGTGTATTAAAAAAGTATTAATAATTCCAGCCAAGAGCAAGGAAACTTGAAATTTTAGCCTGAGTGCCCTTATCGTGGGTAAATGTACGATTTCCATTGGAGCCTTTCGAAATATTGAAAGCTCACGGATCCCCAGCACTACCTTCGCGGACCCCCAGGGGTCCGGGGACCCCAGGTTGGGAACCACTGAGCTAGGGCATCTCGAGGCTGGTTAGACGAATGTCTCGCACAAAATTTGTGTTTAAAATTCCTAAGATCAAATAGGAATTGGTTCACCCAAAAAATTAAACGAAGTGAGATTAAATCCTTTTGAAATTTAGCTTAAATGCGTAGATAAGGAAGGGTGTGTGGCTAAAAAGATGAAAGTGAAATTGTTCTCCTAAGTTAAATAAGCTCAAATAAGTCCCCTATAAGAGTATATGAAAATGAAAATGAAAAGGTTTATTGGCAGACTATAGTCCATATGACAAATATTATTAATACAATGATTGTTCATATACTAAGGATAGAAATATATACAATTGATTAGAAATAATACTGCACTGTCGAAGTTAAGTGGAGCTACGGACAGACGTTTTCGTACCAAGAAGTCCATAGCTTAGAGGATAAATGGCAGGACTCATGGATAGCTTGGATGATCGGGTTGGTTGATTTTTTAATTCTTTGCATTAGACTGTGTTGAGCACGTCTTGTTACCTCCGGGAAGCTTGGGACATTGCGGGTAGCAAACATTTGCAAAGCTGAGCATCTCGGGGGTAATTTACGTCAGAGTTTAAAAGACCTGTTGTACCGCCGTAGGGTGGATCGATTTTACATTTTTTTCGATTTCCATATTCTAATAGAGACAAAAACTTGCGCATGCATAAGAAAATAGCCTCTGCAAAATCTTAGCTTAATAGGTAATCATCATCTGCCCCCGGCAGAGCGATGAAAATCATATTTTAGTAGTCAAAAACGTATTTTTCTTATAATTTTTAAAATATTTCAATATGCATCAAAATTATTCCTAATAACTATAAAGTCGATGAAAAAGACCTCATATGATCGTTTTTCCAAGCGCGTTGTCCTACGTTAATATTTTTTGCCCCCGGCAACAACGTCAAATGTTGAAAAAATAGGTAATTTATATACATATTTTCAGATCGGCTCTTTGTCTTAAATAATGCATTTATATATTTCCCATAGCATTTATATCGTTGCTTAGGCATGAAATAACACACACGCAAAATTTTATGACTCTAGGCTAGGGTGATGGTACCGCAGTGATGGTACCGCAGTGAACACGGGTCGAAAGGGTGGAGCCATTCGTATGATTGAAATGAAACTACAAAGGCCAGTTCAGTGGATCATATGCCTATTACACGGTAATAAATTATCACTGCGACACCTCATTCAAGACTTGGACGGCAAAACAACTGGGCCAATGGGCTTTACTGGACCAGTTGGAAAACAACTGAACGACTGCGAAAAACTTCCAATTACAGAATTCGATGCCATTCCATCTCCCGACATTGACATAGATGATGCCGAGTTGAGCACTGACCAAAAATATTTGTTAGGCATCTACAGAGCAGTGTCGAGCGGTAGCTGCTCTTCAGCTCTCGCGGCTCGAAATCCAGGTAAGATGGCGCATTCCAGGTGGCTGACAACAGCAAATAGATTTCTGCGCCTCTATGTTTCAACCAGTGAACCCTCCAGCACCTTCAACGAAATTGTGCGATTCATTATGACAGTTTACGCACCAATTTGGTTTAAGATAAAGAAAAACTCCAGTTTAACTGAGGGCGCAAAACATTTTTTCGAAATGATGCGTCTCTCTCAGACCATGCCTCAAAGATCTAAGACAATCGCCAACAAAGTCCTCCGTAGAAATTCTTTCTTTGCTCACCCAGAAAATATTTTGATCTCCATGCTACATGCCGATGAGCAACACATAAGAGAACTGGGATGGAGAAGAATATTAAAAGCACGATCAAAACAATCACCAGCGGGGGAAATTCGACCCTTCGCCATGCCTGAGCTGCTCTACGATAGTCAAAACTATTACGAAATGATCAACTGGCAAACGGCTGAGGTGACCGAACCCCCCGTTACAAAAACAATACCTGATACCCGAATAAAAGAGTTTGTTGAGACGGGAGACCAGCCTGATGGACTGATCCCACTATTCCCTTGTCATACTCAAGCGGTCGAGAGACTCATCAAATTAGTAACCGAAGCCTCTGCCAGTGTAAGTGGAATAGAAGAGAGGGACGGATTCATCCGCTCTCGTCTTCACTCCCGAACAAAAATTCCACGATTTGATTCTAAGAAAGATTACCGTATGTAAATCGACATGCAGCCAAAGGAAGGGTGGTTGGGGCTGGATAGGGTGGAACTCGACGTACAGCCACCTCCTCGTGGTGAGTTCTGGGTTGCTAATTTTTTAAAATTAGCAAGCGAGGAGCTGTACTTAGTACTTATCGTACTTATAACATCGCATTAACGTAATTATAATCCACATTTAGACTTTTCTCGGGGACAGAAGATATTACTCTAGAGTCATAAAATTTTGCGTGTGTGTTATTTCATGCCTAAGCAACGATATAAATGCTATGGGAAATATATAAATGCATTATTTAAGACAAAGAGCCGATCTGAAAATATGTATATAAATTACCTATTTTTTCAACATTTGACGTTGCCGGGGGCAAAAGATATTAACGTAGGACAATGCGCTTGGAAAAACGATCATATGAGGTCTTTTTCATCGACTTTATAGTTATTAGGAATAATTTTGATGCATATTGAAATATTTTAAAAATTATAAGAAAAATACGTTTTTGACTACTAAAATATGATTTTCATCGCTCTGCCGGGAGCAGAAGATGATTACCTATTAAGCTAAGATTTTGCAGAGGCTATTTTCTCATGCATGCGCAAGTTTTTGTCTCTATTAGAATATGGAAATCGAAAACAATGTAAAATCGATCCACCCTATATAATAATATGTACAACAAATTTAGGGTTCTGCCAGAACCTTTTTTATAATTCACCCAGAGTTGCTGACCGTATATATTACTGCAGAAAGTACGAAAGAGTGTCTTTAGCTTCACTTGTACAGAAACGAAAGTTCCTTATGGTCATGTTCACTTTAGCACACAGGCTTCGAGATTGTTTTCTTATATCCGAGTCATCACTCAAGGAGCTGGTAATAGTTTGACCAAAATACTTAAACTCTTGTACTTCCTCAATTACTTCACCATTCATTTTAAACCTTATATCAGCTGGCTGATTACAGCTTTTAGGATGAAATTGCATAACCTTAGTTTTTGTAACATTAAAAAGAATATCATGTTTCTGCGAATACACTTCGCAGACATTTAGTAGCCGATCCATACCTTTAACAGAGGGACTTATTAACACCATATCATCGGCATAAACTAAGTTATTTATCCTTGTGTTATCTATACAACATCCCACTGTTGCCTCATTAAGTGAAGCAATTAATCCGTCAATATACACATTAAACAGCACAGGGGAGAGCAAGGAGCCTTGTCTCACCCCGCAAGAGGAGCCAAAACACTCGGATAGTACATTGCCCCACCCAACAGTGAAAGATTGGTGGGAATACCAAAATTTCAATAAATTTAATATGTACAAATTGTACATGGGAATCTTCCTGTCTTCTAGTTTTGCAAATAAAATATTGTGGTTCACCCTATCATATGCCTTACTTACATCAAGGAAACAGCTATAAATGGCTGAATTACTGTCAATGTATTTAGATATTGTTTCTTTAAGTACATAGATACACAGGTCAGTTGAGTGGGACCTTTTAAAGCCAAACTGATTCGATGTCAATAGGAAATCATTTAATCGGAGTAACAAGAGTTTCTCTAGTAGTTTCGAGAAGCATGAGGCGACAGCAATAGGCCTGTAATTATTGCTGGACAGAATGTCTCCGTACTTATTTTTGACCAGGGGCAAGATATATACGTTCATGAACTCTGCAGGGATATAGCTATGAGCAAGCATGGCTGATAGGAGCAATAATATATGCAGACATACTACGTCATTTGCATATTTTAAGTGCTCATTCGATAAGTCATCTACCCCTGACGCAGAACCAGTCTTTAATTCTTTAATTAACCTCTACTTCAGAAAATGATATCAAAATATTTTCCCTTGTCCCTCCCAGAGTCGTTTCGCTGCAATCTATCTTAAGATTATCCCTACTCACACTGTTAAGAATGTTAAAGTAATGGTTTTTCCACAGCTTCGCAATTTCATCCTCCCCCGACACCCCATCGATTGTCGGAGGGAGGACATTTTTGACACCCGTTTGATTCTTAACAAATTTCCAAAATTTGTTATTATCGTCATTTATGCGAGCTTCACAGGCTTTTGATGCTCGAATAGACTCTGCTTCCTGTTTACATCGCCTTATGGTCGCCTTATACTGACCCCGACTTCTACACATATTCATGTATACTGGTTCTAATCTGGGTCTACCATGAAAGCACCACAAATCATAGGCGTCTTTCGATTCCCTATTCAGGGGGGCAATAAAATCATTCCATCCAGGAATAACCTTAGTATGATAGTTGTAATTGTTAGATTTAATCAGGGGGCTTCCTGCTTCTCTTAACAGGGATATTATCTTACTATAATACCTATCTATGAGTTTACAGTGAGAATCACTTGAGCAAGGATTATTACAGGCAAGGTGCCAAATTTCTAAATTATTAAAGAGGTGACATGTTCTTTCTTTGTATTCTATTCTCTGCTGCATATTAACGTTGGACCAATCAACGTGATTATTCTTACCTATTGAGTTCTTGTTAAGTCGTGTTGCGCATAAATTGGTAAAGTTAATTAATATTTCTAATGGTCTATGATCAGAAAGAAGGAAATCATGCAAAATATGAACTCTAACAATTCGATCCTTTAGATTATTACTAGTGAGACAATGATCAATCCACCTGGTGGTACCACTCATATCGCTAACGTATTATGTAAAATTACCACTGGCTACCCCTAATACATCTACATCACTTATACTTAAATTAGCCGACTCGCACATGTTACCCAATTCTACAAAGAATTCCGAGTTCACATGTGCGTTAAAGTCCCCCATTATTATACAGTGAGAATATTTGGGGTTATCTGATAATGACTTAATTTTGTACACCAAATCAATGTATTCATCTAGATTACTGCCGTTGTTGTATGGTAAATAGCAGTTTACAATTAATATGCAGTCATTGTTCACTTGTAATTCAATGCCTAACAACCTTACATTATCGCTTGTTAAAAATCTTATGTTTTGACAAATTTTTCCTTAATAAGAAAGCAACACCACCAAAAGGCCTACCGTACATTAATTCACCTGACAAGTCTACTGCTGATGACGCATGGTACATAAAGTCATCATGGATGGTAGAGAGGAATTTTAGCTCTTGCTTTGGTAGCCAGTCCTCCTGCAGGAGTATCAAATCTGCACTGTCGCAGATTTTATGAACATCTACAGTTGAATTCCTCACTGCCCTTACATTATATGAGACTATTTTCAACAAGTTATCCGCTATGACTGATAGAGAATGAATTGGCTAAAGTAATTTAAACACAAAATAGTCTTTCCTTAAAAATTTTAAAGTAAGAAAACGGAGACACTCCGTGTATTCTGGTCGTGTCTGAAAATACTCAAAAATAGTATATAATCCTACATTCTTCGTTTAGAAAACGGACTGAGTTCCGTATATTTGGTAAAATAATAAAATACACACGTTATTATAAGGTAAAATTTCTCAAGAAGAGAATATTTACCACTGTCTAAAAGGAAGTAGGTAAACAATGTAACTAAAGTATGCATTAGACATTATAATACGATAGTATACATTATAATTGAAATGGTCAAATTAACAGGTAGGATAGACCGGGTAGAGATACAGTTGTTACTCTAAAGATAATTCAATCAAAATTGTATTATGTATGGGTTCATTCATTTTAAATGGTCTTGCGTATTACAGTACGGCTGTATTCACTTAAATAACTACCAATTGTAGATTAAACTTGTCGAACAGTCAAATTTAAATTGTTTATGTATGTGACTTAATTTTATTATTATTAAGTATCTTCCCTAAATAAACAAAAATTTATCACTGTGAACAATTTCATTTTGCAATGTAAGTTGTTTAGAAAATCTGTAACGAATACATTATTTTCATAAAAGCCTTTTCAATTATTTCCTTACATGGATTGACAGAGAAATAAGAATATATAGCAAGTTATATATTTAACTTTGGGTTAAATTTATAAAGGTGGTTTAAAGGAAAACAGGCTAAAATAAAAATATAAATCATACAGTAACTGTAAAATATAAAACCACGTCATATAATTATATATATATATATTAGTAATGATTAGGATTCTGAAGTCTGAAAGCCTAAGAGCCTGAAAAGCTGTCATGCTTCCCAACGAGACGACTATAATAATTAATAGAGTTACATGAAACAAGTAATATGAAGGAGAATGTATCTTTTGACCCACGAACCTAAAAAAAAATCCGTTTTTAAACGAGGCACAGGGTTACCAACTGTAAATTGTAAAACTCGCTATTCTCTCGGCATACCAACTGGGATTTTAAAAAATTTAGCTCTCCTTCAATAGTTAATCTAAATTCTGTTTACTACAATATATATATATATATATATATATATATATATATACACACACACACATATATTAGTCTAAAAACCATTTCCTTATTTTAAGCCAGGTTGGTATCAATAGTTAAAATTATTACATTCTTCAGTAGTTTTGATAGAAAGGAAATATTTTTTAATCTCTTTGTTTCGGAATTATCCATGTGATACTTTTAACTGCTTGATACATCGGAGCTTGTTTTATACTAATCTCAGTTAAAATAGCTAAAAGATTTTAACATTATATATATATATATATATATCTTCCTACCAATACAAAAAATACATGAAAGAGTAAAAATAAAAATAAAGTTGTATATTGTCTGGAAAATACATGAAAAAGTGAAAAAAAAAAGAAAGTGCATATATGCAATTGCAATGTTGATCAATTGTTGCAAGGAGCCAGCCTCCTTCACTCCTCGGGGTAATGGTGGAAAGGTGAGGGGGAAAGGGGTGGGGGTAATGAGGAGGGGTTACCCCTCAAGTTGCATAAAAGGGGTGAGGGGAGTTTGGGGGTGAGGGAGAATGACCTACCCCCAAAGGGGTAACCTAGGCACCAAAGGTGAGTTTGCGAAGCACAAGCAGTGCCAGTAGGGCAGTGAGCCGAAGGCTCTGCTTGTATATATATATATATATATATATATATATATATCTATATATATATATATATATATATATATATATATATATATATAATGAAAGGACGTGTGTGTGTGTGTGTTCCAGCCTAACTCCAAAATGGAAGCAGTCACAAACATGAAACTTCACACACATATTGATTAGGTCCCCAGGTTGTGCACCTAGGTGTTAATAAATTAAATAATTAAAATTACTGGGCCCGAAGGCCCCAGCACCGTGATTAAACTACAGAAAAGAGCGCAGCAGTTAAAATCTTGAGCTTCACATTGTGTCAAGATTTCTGAATCTTAAGATTTTGATGACTAGTTTTACTGACCAAATAATTGAACCCCCAATAACTGAATAACTGTCGGTTCAATTATTTGGTCAATAAAACTAAAGAAAAAACAGTCACGAAAACCTTGAGCTTCACATTGCCGCCCGTAATAATAATCTATAATAATAAAAGGACGCAGTTACAAACATGAAATTTCACACACATATTGATTAGGTCCCGAGGTTGTTGTTGTTGTTGTTGTTTAGCCGATCAGCCCACCCTGATTGAGCAAGCCGGCGGCACGCAGGTAACCGATCGCCCTCTCCGGAGTGGACCAGAGGTTCAGCGCACTAGTGATGTTGTGTTGTGTTCTATGTTGTGCTAGAGCGGTACAGTCTGTCATAATGTGTTCAATTGTTTGTGGTGTGTCCTGGCACAGGTGGCAGGTGTCGTCTGTGGAGTTGTCTAGTCTGTGTTTATGTGTCCTTAAGTTGGGGTGATGTCCACATCGGAATCGTGCTAAGTTAACTCGATCCGATCTGCTCAGGCTGATTTCTGACCTGTTAATGGGTGGCGGCTTCGCACCTAGGACCGCATTCGGACCGAGTCGTGTCAGTGCTTTGTGGGTGAGGTGTGTGTGTGTGTGTTTTCTGTACTGTGTGATGTCTGTGGGGCGTGGTATGGAATGGAGTATTTGGTTATAAAGTCTCTCTGGTGTTACCTTAACGGTGCGAGGTGCTGGTGCATGATTGCACATTAGGGCGGCTCGTTTTTACACTTTTTTCGATATTTGATTGGGGGTAGTGCGGAAAAGTTACGATTTGAAGAGAAAATAAAGTGTGTAAAATTTTTTTGATCTACGTCAATACCTTCCGGTGGCAGCGAGTCCTTAAAAATCGAAAAATAGGTCTAAAAACACATAAAAATACGATATTTGAAAAAAATATTCATAATTATATTTGTGAGTATTTTTGAACGGGGTGGATTGGAAAATGGTTTTAAAGACTTACAAAATAAACAATAAAAATTTCAGCACAATCTGTTAATAACTTCCAGTGGCGTCTTAGCCGTTAAAATATCCAAAATATTGATTTAAAGCAAGTTTTATCAAGATGTTATACAAATGTTAATTCCGGTATATTTCTGTGCAAACAACCCTGAGAACACTATTATAGGCTTGAATAAATTAATAGCAGTCATTGAACAATGAACATTATATAAAATGCACACTGTGCATTGCACACTGCACACTGCTACATCCCCCGTTCCCTACCCTATATAAGCTGGGAAAGGAAGCGACGTTGTCAGTTGTTGTGTGTCACGTGTGGCGAGAGGTTGTGTTATAACTTGTTCATCAACCGTGGTATATCACCATTTACCCGCAGTTAGTTGGTAAATATCGTAAATAGATTTATAATGTCTGAAAAGAAACCTTCAAAAGTAACCAGAACGTTAGCAAAATGCATAGCATCGGTCAACCAGCAGATTTTGTTAATAATGTTCTACCTACTTATGGAGATGTGCTAAGAGCTTATCTCTGGCACCGGAACAACAGAAAAACGACAGGCCAAGATCCTCCATTCCAGATTATTGCCAATGACATCATTTCCAAACTTCAAGAGATATGGCTCACAGCTTCAATCCCAACTTTATCAAGGAAAAGAATACATATATGCTCAAAAACTATCATAATAAGTACAAGACCTTACTTAAAACAGGTAAACTACAATGTACGCTGATCTTCTAAAAATGTTCTTTCATTTGGGGGCACTTTTTTTTTCTTTACAGCAAAAACAAGAATTCCAATTACCACATTTACAAGAAGCAATATCAAATAGTTGTTCCGAATGTTCCTGAAATGACTTCAATTTACTTTTGTAACTTTCAGAATTCCTTTTTAGTTTACCTGTTTTAAGTAAGGTCTTGTACTTATTATGATAGTTTTTGAGCATATCATGTATTCTTTTCCTTGATAAAGTTGGGATTGAAGCTGTGAGCCATATCTCTTGAAGTTTGGAAATGATGTCATTGGCAATAATCTGGAATGGAGGATCTTGGCCTGTCGTTTTTCTGTTGTTCCGGTGCCAGAGATAAGCTCTTAGCACATCTCCATAAGTAGGTAGAACATTATTAACAAAATCTGCTGGTTGACCGATGCTATGGCATTTTGCTAACGTTCTGGTTACTTTTGAAGGTTTCTTTTCAGACATTATAAATCTATTTACGATATTTACCAACTAACTGCGGGTAAATGGTGATATACCACGGTTGATGAACAAGTTATAACACAACCTCTCGCCACACGTGACACACAACAACTGACAACGTCGCTTCCTTTCCCAGCTTATATAGGGTAGGGAACGGGGGATGTAGCAGTGTGCAGTGTGCATTTTATATAATGTTCATTGTTCAATGACTGCTATTAATTTATTCAAGCCTATAATAGTGTTCTCAGGGTTGTTTGCACAGAAATATATCGGAATTAACATTTGTATAACATCTTGTTAAAACTTGCTTTAAATCAATATTTTGGATATTTTAACGGCTAAGACGCCACCGGAAGTTATTAACAGATTGTGCTGAATTTTTTATTGTTTATTTTGTAAGTCTTTAAAACCATTTTCCAATCTACCCCGTTCAAAAATACTCACAAATATAATTATGAATATTTTTTTCAAATATCGTATTTTTATGTGTTTTTAGACCTATTTTTCGATTTTTAAGGACTCGCTGCCACTGGAAGGTATTGACGTAGATCAAAAAAATTTTACACACTATTTTCTCTCCAAATCGTAACTTTTCCGTACTACCCCCAATCAAATATCGAAAAAAGTGTAAAAACGAGCCGCCCTCGTGCCCAGCATGGGCTAGCGTACTCCATAACTGAGCGAATATATTGTTTGTATATGAGTGATGTTTCCTGCTGGTGTCCAAAGTTTGAGCCTGTTAGTACCCTAAGCGTGTTAAGTCTTGACGTACATTTGTGTTTAATGTCCTGAATGTGGTTTGCAAAAGATAATGATGTGTTGTATGTGACCCCAAGTATTTTGGTCCTATGAGTGTGTGGAATGTTGATGTTACCTGGAGTTACCTGGTGTTCTTTTGTGTTGCTCGTAAGCAAGGTGATGGTTGATTTTGTGGGCGCTACTTTGAGTCTATTGTGTGTGAGCCAGTCTTGTACACTGTTTATGTATGTTTGTAGGTTATTTGTAGCGGTGTCGATGTTGTTGTGGGTGGATGTTAGAGTGATGTCATCTGCATATGATGATAAGGTAAGCTTGTTATCTATGGGTGTTGGAATGTCATGCATGTATAAGTTGAACAGTGTTAGTGAGAGAACAGAGCCTTGAGGGACCCCGTTCGGAAAAAGCTTGTTTTTGGATGACTTGCCATTAAATATGACATGTGATTATCTTCCTGAAAGATAGTTGCTCAGCCACCTTTTGGTGTTATTGTGCATGTTTGTGTTGAGTATTTTGTTTATGAGAGGGAAGCGTGGGACAGCATCAAATGCTTTACTAATGTCTATTGTTGCTAATAGTATACGTTGAGCTGGTCGTCTGGAGTTGATGCCATCCATGATGTGCTGCGTGAGGTTAGTGAGTAATGTCGTGGTTGAGTGGTGAGGTCTGAATTCATGTTGAGTCGGCGATAGTGGTATGTGTGGGTTGGTGATTTGTAAGATTAGTCTTACTGTTACTTTGGAAGGTGTGCATAGTAAAGTAATGGGTCTATAGGAAGCTGGTTCTGTTGGATTTTTGTTTGGTTTGAGGAGTGTAATAATTTTACCTTGTTTCCATATGTCAGGAATAATAGTGTTCTTCTTGTGTCTGGCTGTTTGTCTGTCTGCGTGTTTCTGGTTGTTGTCTCTGTTTAAGTGACTTATCTTTGCGTAGTGATTAACTAGAATGTTAGCTTGTTGTGTGTATGTTGGGATATTATTTTGGCTGCGACAGATAGCCGTGTGAGAGGTGTGAATGCCGCTGTTAGAGTGGGTAATGCTGTTTATGGTCTTGTATCGCCTGGATGTATCTGTGGAGTGGTTTAGTGTTGTTATGAATTCCCTGAATGTTTCTGTTTGTTTTTCTTTGAGTTTGTTGTTTATTTCTGTGTTGAGCTGTTGTATCTGCTATTTCATGGCTTCTGTGTGTGGTGTTTGTGTGTTATGTTTGAGGTTGTTACGTTGCCTTATGAGGTGGGCTATTTCTCTAGTGTAATTTGGGTTGTATTTCCTAATGTTGCCCTTGGGTATGTATTTGTTTGCATTATTGATAATCTGATTAAATGTCTTGAGTGTTGTATTGACGTTTATGATGGGTGTGCTGTTTAATGTGGTGAATTGTTCCTCAGTCTGTATTTTGAACTGTTCCCAATCAGCTTTCTTGTAATTTCTCTAAGTGTGCCTAAGGCTGTTGGGGCAGAGTGTAGAATGTGTTGTAATGATGATGGGCAGGTGGTCTGATGACAGTTGTTTTTCTGTTCTCCAGTGTGTATGTGTTGCTAGTGAGGGGGAACAGAATGTTATGTCTGGGGAGGAGTTTGAGTATCCTGCTTGATGTGGTATGTGTGTATGTTCTTCTGTATTGTTAAGAATGAAGAGGCTGTTTAGTTGTGTGGCTGTGTTGGCGCCCCTGGTATTACTTTGGTTGTGCAGGTACCAACTAGTGTCTTTAGCGTTGAAGTCTCCTCCTAAGATGACATTAGTGAGAGAGGCCAGATTGTGTAACTGTGGATTGTAATTGGCTGGCACCTGAGGTGAACTATCTGGTGGGATGTAAATGTTGACTAGTGTAGTGTTGTGTTGTGTTTTGCGCGTGTTTTAATGTTAACTGCCTGTATTTCTTTCGTGTTATCTGCTTGGATTGTGTTTGTAATGTTTTGGATAGCATCAGTGTAGCTAATGCTTTTACGTATGTAAGTGATGAGTCCACCCCCTTTACCCCCGTACGATCTTGACGGATCGCCGTGAAGTCAGGGATGGTGGGTGTTTTGTGTGTGCGTTTTAGTTTTGTTTTCTTGTATAAGTGCTATGTGAATGTTTTGTTTGTGTACGAATTCCCGAAGCTGCATGATTTTCTTTGCGAGACCATCTACGTTGAACTGTAATATGTTAATATTATACTTCTGTATGTGTCTCATGGTGCGAGTGTTTTTATGTCTTTGTGTATGGTGACATGTGTAAGTTGTAGTGGGGCCTAGATTAGTCTTAATGTCGCCGGAGAATAAGAGTAGTCCCGGGAGCACGCAATTGCTCTCCGTAAATGAAAAAATAGCACGCTGAGAATAGGTCCGGCCCCAGGAGCCGATCGGCACTCTGAACGTGCCACGCAACAGGCCGTCGACTGCCAGTCTTGCCAACCGTAGACAGCCCGCTGCACGGAGATTTGAGGAAGTTTGGACACCAGCGCGTTGATGTTGTGGTTTGATGTCGCCTCCTCTTCGTGTTGACGTGTCCCTCGCTGGAGGATGCAGCCACTGTTAGAAACTTCCTCGTCAGCTGCTAACACTTTTTTCACGTTGTTCTAGCTACCTGTTCAGAAGTTTTTTATAAACAAATCTCAGTTTTCTCAGGTCCCGAAGTTGTGCACCTGGGTGTTAATAAATTAATGGTTAAATTATTGAATACAGGGTTAGGTTCATTGAATGCCAGGTTAGGTCATTTGTACGCCCTTGACGATTGGTTAGGTTAAGTCGTGATATTTTTGCTAGCTTTAACGAAAATATCACGACTTAACCTAACCAATCGTCAAAGGTGTACAATTAACCTAAACGGGCATTCAATTAACCTACCCGGGCATTCAATTAACCTAATCTGGCATTCAGTTGACTTACCGGGCATTCAATTAACCTAATTGGGCATATATATATATATATATATATATATATATAATATATATATATATATGTATATATATATACAGCGTTCAACACCCACCCTGGCAACGCCGGGTCGCTCCGCTAGTACATATATATAAAACTATATAACTTTGATATTATATACTTGGTTACTTACTATTTCACTATCCTTTAATAGTTAGAAATTGATAAGGAATTTTGCACCGCTCAAAATAAAGGATTGTTGTCTTGTTTGAGACTTTGCATATTGATAAATATACAGTATTTGGTTACAACAACCAAAATGACGAATTAAATATTTGTCAACCGGGCCAAATGGTTTATTTGCCCATGAAATTTCATTCCACTAACTATATCTATCTGGCGCTGGTGGCATACTTTAATTATTTTTGGGGTGACCCATTTAGGGTTAGTTAGCAAATAATTTGGTTGTTCTAATCAAGCATTTTTTGTGTGTAAGCTTAAAATTCATCTGTTATCTTGGTGGAGTTGGCTTTCGAGATATATATATATATATGATCACCTGAAGATCAGGGCCCCCAGCCTTCGTTAGTTAACCTTATAAGGCTAACTAACGAAAATATCACGATCTAACCCAACCAATCGTCAAAGGCGTACAGTTGACCTAACAACTGGTTAGGTTAAGTCGTGATATTTTCGTTAGTTAGCCTTATAAGGCTATATATATATATATATATATATATATATATATATATATATATATATATATATATAGTCTAGATGGTACAATGACGAAGTAGAGGTTTTGTTAATTGAAAACTAAATTACAATACAATTAAATATGATGGATAGATTTTAATTATATATACAACAAAAACTGCATTTGAAATTTATACATTTTGGATCATAATTAATGCTAAAATCTATAATTGGTTCAGTTATAATTATATAGGACGTAATTAATACCGGACGTAAAATTTACTTTTTTTTTAATTATACTCGAGTATGAGCATGAATCGAAAAACATTTGGGGACTCAGTCTTTGTCTGACTTTTGTTGCGAGTAGACAAAATCTTTGATAACGAGGTTCTACAGTAGAAAGAAATATGAAATTTTCCCACAGGGTAAGAAATTCAGTAACTTCCCTATCTTTATTTATCTAGCTGTGTGTGTGTGTGTGTGTGTGTGTGTGTGTGTGTGTGTGTGTGTGTGTGTGTGTGTGTGTGTGTGTGTGACTCTGCTTAAAGTTATAGCATACTAATTCCAATATTCTGATTTCTTTTTAACTTTTAATTAATTAAAATATGCAGGTAAAAATTTGATCATCAACTTTTTAATAGGTTCTGTCCAAAGTATGTAGTTCCACCGTTTCCCGTAAGATTTGCGAAGTTAAGCTACGTCGGGTCTGTTCAATAGGTGGATGGGTGTCTGTCCTATTCACTGTTTGAATAATTCCCACAGAGAAAATAGTTTAAACAATTTTACTGCGTTATTGAAAGTTATAAGGAACAATATACCCCTAGATTCTAGAAGATCTTGTTGGAAAGAAAACCTCAATAATGTCGATGGTCTACATTGTCCGGATCAACTGAGGATAAGGGTCCCCACTCCCCATGTATTCTTGTTTTTTGCTTTACAGTATCAAATATAATAATAAATTAAATTGAATGCCCGGTTAGGTCAACTGTACGCCCCTGACGATTGGTTAGGTTAAGTCGTGATATTTTTATTAGTTTTAAGGAAGATATCATTTGGTAATTGAGGCTGGGGGCCCTGATCTTCAGGTGATCCCATTGTCCTGTTGAAGAAGCTCATTCTCAGCATAAATTTTAGTTTCTGATTCAGCATAAACAAATACTACTGGACCCCGCTTTTTAACCTCAAACATAAGTTTTGGATCTGGAAAGCCGGCAAGAAAAACAGGTTAAAATTTACAATCACTCATAAATCTAGACTTAAATATCCAACCATACTTGCCAACCCTACCGATTTTCACATTATTAACACGAACAACATGCAAATAATATCAAACCTTTTATGCTCATAATGCACTATAGTGCATCATTTAAGGCTAGATTTTGAAAGATTTCCCTAGGGGTGAGGGGCATGCTCCCAGACCCTGTGATATTGATTACAAATCCTACCACTTTTGCTTTTCAAAATGTTGGCACGATGTCCAACATTCTACAAACTGTATGTGAAATGTTGATTAAGAGTGAGGAACGAATAGACATACTGAATAAGATAACCTTTGTTTACAGCGTAGTAATCAATGTATGAATGAAAAATCCGACCACGTAAGTATAGAAATCGAATATAAAGATAGGTCTACGAGTATTCGTGATCTTCAGAATAAGGTGGATGACCTTGACCAGATACAAAAGTCAAAAACTTGTCCTCTCTGGCCACAAAATTATAGATTACTTGTCAAATATCACCGAAACATCCAAGGTGGAAGACGTAATTTTGCTTTTAAATAATACTCTTTCTACAAATTTTGAGCATTTTAACATTGAATTCGTTTCTGTGATGAACCACAATAAAAATCGGTTGTTACTCTCATTTAAAAGTTCAGCGTTGAAGTCTGAGTTAAATGATTCTTGAGGAGAAATTTATGTGAATGAACTCGAAACTCCTTATTGGTCCACTATTTCGTACGAGTTTCATCAAATTAAAAAGCGACATTCATCATCAAATTTCCAACCTTTGATTCGTAGAGGTACGCCATGTGTTCAAGTATTAGGTATTTATGTATTTGAAACTTTAAAAGTTAAATGTATTTTCCGAAGCCACAATGACATCTGTGGTCCTAGAATTACTTTTCCTCTCTCCAAAAATTAATGACCTGACAATAACAATTAGGTCAGTTTATTAGACTTCCTAATTCAGATATAGATATATTCACTTCTATTGTCAAGGATGTAATATTTACAGAGATCTCGAGTGGCAATCTATTAATCTGAGGTGATTTCAATATTAATCTAATGGGCAGCTGTAACTCTATAACAGCGCTTCTTACAATGATGTATAAACACAATTTGATCCCTACTAATTTTAAAACCTACCAGAGTAACACCATTTTCGAAACCTACGATTAATTACATTTGGACTTCTTCCAGCAAAATTTTGCTGTTGTTTACTATAGACAATGGCATAACTGATCATTTTCCGATATGCGATGCGCTACAGATTAAACGTCAGGTAGAGAAAAAAAGGCATTTACTATCGTGCCTCAAGTGATAAGAAGAAATTAGATGATTTAATTTCTGCATTCAAAAGTGTTTGTGAATCACTGAATTTGTGACCGAGCTTGTTGACCTAAACTCTGCAATAGGTGTGTTAATAGAACAAGTTTTGGATTTGCCCAATACTCTTAATTAGTTTCAAATTAAATCTAAACATGTAAAAATGAAATCATTGAATAGTCCATGAATTTTCAATGAGCTAATTAATATACTGTATTCGGAAAAAGCATAAAAATTATTATAAAAAATGTAAGTTGAGTTTGTTACCATAAGTTTCTTTTAAGAAATTTAGAAATATGTTAAATAAATCATTAAAATTAACGAAATAAATATTATGAGAAAATCTTTTTTAAATGTTACAGACTCTTCCTGAAAAACTTGGCATAAAATCAATACTATTCCAAATAGATCCTTGAAAGATCTTCTGTTATAAACTTTAAAGGTAAATGGAGAGATGGTTTCAGATCCATTCCTGCTTTCGAATCATTTAATTGAATTTTTAACAAAGTATTCTTTATCACTACAATAGGTTTTACCTAGTATACCTTTGACCTCCCAATCTAACATTGATAAAAATACAGATTCCTTCCATTTCACCCCATAACACCCAATGAGGTAGCAGGAACTCGAAGACAGTTAAAGGGTGTAAACGTTTATCCAGCTCAGTTTCCAGTTAGATTGTTAAAGTTCTTATCTGACACTTTGTCTCCTTTCGTTTCATCCACATTTAATTTTTCCATAACGAGGCTACATTCATAAATGTTCTTAAAGTAGCTAGAATTATTCCACTATTTAAAAATGGGGAAAAATCTAATCTAAAAAACTACAGACTATCTGTATTTTGTCACCATTCACTAAAATTATTGACAAACTTATGTTTAAGAGGATATATTCCTATTTTTATAATAATTTTGCTCTAAATAGGTATCAGTTTAGTTTTGTAAAGGGAAGAGGAATTCAAGATGCTACCGTTGTGGGGGGGGGGGACGGTTTGGAATCATACGGTGCGCCCCCCCTCAAAAGTTGTAGTATTCATATTTCATTGAGGAAATATGAAAAATTTGGTTATCAAGTAAGTACAACTCCCCTCCCACTGTACATACCCCTTGAAGTTGAGTACCCGCCAAATTAGCGGTTTTTCATAATAATATAAAAGCAACACCACATCTTTTGTCATAATATTTTATCAAAATGATTTGTTAAAAAAAACTCAAACATAATTGCTGCTGATAATTAGCACTTGATCAATATTCAGAATGTGTTCTAAACCTTAAAATTCGGAAATAAGGCAAATAAAGCATGTATGGACATGAAATAACAGTGTAATACATTTGCACGCAATATTTTTCTAGTGATCTAAGATAATATGACATCAATGGCATTGTTAAAGTCCTCAAAGGTTGCATCTGTCTTTGAGGAAACATTCAAAAGATAAGTTTTAAGATTCACAGCATATGTGGTGGTTGGAAGCTTTTTGTGATTTCTCATAAGCCTGAAGATGTCACTGCCTTTCGGTACAGAGAGGCATGTATCACGCGCATACCGGATTTCCAAATACGTTCTTTGTTCTTTTGTTTTGCCATCTGCATCACTTTCCATGAACTCAACTTCCCTTGAAGAGGTGAAAGGTCCTCTCATACCCTTCAAAGCGACAAAATCCTTGTTTCGCCGCTTGTCTACAGCAAGGTTGGCAATCTCCTTGTCCTGCAGTTCCTGCATTTGTAGCTCTTGCTGCTTGACTTTCCATGCAATCATTATCCCTGGAATTTTGCCACCCTTCTTGAGACATGTGGTAGCAGCTCTTTAACTACTGTCTCATAATACTCAGGTCTAATTTTTCTGATGCTCTTTCTGATGTGCTGATGTTGGGAAGGACACTCAGCTTCACTTTTAGTTAATGTTTCAGTGCACATGAGCCGGCGTTTCTTGACTTTGTCAACTGATGCTGCTGATGATGGTTCTAGAATATCAGTGTTAATTGACTTCATACTGATGTGTCCCTCACATGACTGTTCTGTACTACTACTGCTACTACTACTAGACTCCTCATACTTTACCGATTGCATTATCTCTTTCTCTTTTTCTGCTATTCCCTTTTGCTTTTCTATAGATTGTAGATATCTTTTTCTTCGCTCCATGGATTTCATCCACTTTCAATCAACAAAATCTTCACAGTACATTTTTCTCTCAGCTTTCTGGTCTTCAAGAAATCTCCACTATCTCTGTCATCTTTACCCCATGTGATTGCTCAAGCTTTTTTCGTACCACGTCATCATAGCAGAACACATCAAATAGAGTACTTGCATGTTTATTGAAGTCATTGACTTTTTCATTGTATCAGACTATCCAGTGCTCTTGTAGAACCTCAGCTAGAAGTAGAGCTGCATCATCCTCAGAAGGCTGAGCCTGACCTGCTCGTTTTGGCCTGAGGAGGTAGAGCATATTTTGAATAAAGCCTTTCTGGGTTGGAAGTCTGCCATGTGAAAACTCTGCCTCCTCAACATAGTCAGTGGTTCCAAGTATCGTTTTGTTTCTAAACCGTGTCACAAACTGTGATCTACCCAGTTCTTGAGCAATATTCACGACTAGTTAATTACCTGAAACAGGAAAGAGGATTTACCACCACCAAAGTTTAATGTGCTGCACTAATGTGCAAAGAAGAAACAGTCTATTATATAAATGAGAATAATACTAATGCCATAATGACAAAGCTAATAAGACAACTATCAATTTCTATGACATAAATCTATCTAAATCTCTATTTATTGCATCATTACACTGTCAGCTATTTCCTAATTCTAATCCTTCTTTACATCCTAAAGAGAAAAATGGTATATCTGTATGAAACACAAAACACAAACCAAGTCTCCGAGAAACATTAGTGGTTCCTTATTGTAATAGGCCCATATCTGGGCTCCATTTGCCTCACGAGTTCGTAGTATTTTCCAAGTATAATATATTTTATGTACAATACACAAGATAAATATGTATTTGACAATTAATTTTATGCACATTCATAGGATTAGGACTTGTTTTAAAGTTAAACAAACACATTCAATCAAGTACATGTAAAACTGTCAAATATACCGAGAATGCCTCAAAAACGCTCATAGACGCCAATAGAGCGGCTTAACCCTTTCAATCATATAAAAATTGTCATTTTCCTCAAGTGAACAACCAACTCCATGTTCTAGGGAGGGCAGCCCAAAAATATCTTCAACTTTTTCAATTAACACCCCTCCCTACTACATTCAACTTTTTGAAGGATCTCAGTAAAAGTTTTCTTTAAAAGAAATATAATATAGCACTGTTTATTGACTTTTTTTAAAGCATTTGATATAGTTTCCCATGAAATAGTGACGTGAAAATGTTGTCGCTACGGCATGACAGATGAACCTCTTGATTTCCAGTCCTACTAACTGCAGCAAACAACAGTATGTAAATAATTATGGTACTGAGTCTGAGCTGAATCACTTAAAAGTAGGAGGTGTCCCACAAGTATCTTCTCTCTGTCCATTGCTTTTTATTATTATACAGGGTGTCCCATAAGTCCGGCATCATAGGAGAAATTCATATTTTTCTATTTCTACAAACCATGATTCATATTTTTCTATTTCTACAAACCATGATTCATATTTTTCTCTTTCTACAGGCCATAATGTCTGTGAGCAAGGAAGAACGAATCCAGATAATTCTACTCATAGGAAATCGGAGTCAAGAGACTTTGCAACAAGTCTGCTAACACAACTGTGTGTTATTGGCTCGCGGTCTGGATGCAGTATGTTAAATTCAAGCGGCCTCTCTTCGACTTCGATTTCCGATGAGTAGAGTTATCTGGATTTGTTCTTCCTTGCTCAGACATTATGGCCTGTAGAAAAAGAAAAATATGAATTATGGTTTGTAGAAATATAAAAATATGAATTTCTCCTATGATGCCGGACTTATGGGACACCCTGTATACATAAATGATATTATAAAGATGCTGAGAAACTGTAAAAGTTTAAGTAATGATTACTGTTACACACAGGCCGTGCATGGAGCAAGGAACTCTTCTGTCAGAAGAGACCCTTGTTCCATGTACGGTCTGTGTAACAAAGGTTTCTCAGGGGATCATTCTGAGTTATGTCGTAATGATTAATATTAATTTAATATTAATGTAATGTTAATGTATGCTGATGACTTATTTTTGTGCCTTATTGAAGATGATGTTCAAGATATTACAAATGTCCTTAATCAGGAACTTGAATTGCTTTATAATTGTGGCACAGAAAATAACCTTGTAGTTAATACAATTAAATTAATACAATTTTAATTAATACGAGTGTGGGCTGAAAAGTAATGTCTCCACTTGAATAATTCTGGATTGTGTAACGTAACCAGATAAAACCGGTTTTGTATTATAGCCTAATATAGCCTACACTCATTTCGCACGTTGGTTCAGTATCGATTACAATGGAAAGGAGTAAAGACCTTCGCTTCAAGCAACGTGCCGTAATTGAATTTTTGCCGCGGAAAGTGTTGCTCCAATCGACATTCAGTGGCGAATGAAAGCTGTGTACGGCAAACAGTGTGTTGATGTGAATACTGTTCGACGTTGGGCGAGACAGTGTAAAGAAGGAGAAGCAGGGCAAGAAGATTTGCGGGATAAACCGCGAAGTGGAAGGCTTGTAATGGCAACCAACGGGTACCATCGGAACTACGTTGACGAACTGATTCGTGGAAATCGTCGCATTAAACAAAATGAAATTGCTACAATGCTCGATATCTCCAAAGAGCGAATGGGACACATTATGAGTATTCTCGGTTACCGAAAGGTCTGCGTCAGATGGGTGCCTCGCATGCTCACTCCCGAGATGAAAACTGAGAGACTATGCATTTGTCAAGAAAATCTGTAGAGCTTCGAAAATAAAGGAGATGAATTTCTGCACAGAATTATGACAGGAGACGAGACGTGGGACCACCATTATGACTCTGACAATAAAAGGCAATCCGTGGGATATCGGCACAAAAATTCACCGCAACCAAAAAAATTCAAACTTAAAAAATCGGCTGGAAAAGTGATGAATGTTTTTGGGGATATCAATGGTGTTGTTCTCGAAGACTTTATGGATAAAAGGAGAGCAATCAACTCTGCACGTTATTATTTAAACTCTGAAGAAGTTGAAAAGACGGATCAGGAGAGTTCACACCCACAAAACGCAGTCATTGTTCACCATGACAACGCACCTCACACCACTGTTCAAACGCGAGAAGCAATTGAGGATCTGCAATTCACCGTCTTGCCGCATCCATCATACAGCCCCGATTTAGCACCATGCGATTTTCACCTCTTTCCTAAACTTAAAGAACATGTCCGTGGAAATCGCTACGAGTCTGACGAAGTTGTTAAGGCCGCTGTGAAATTTTGGTTTCGTAGTAAAAGCCCCGAGTTTTATCGGGATGGATTTCAAAAATTCATTTATCGATGGCGTAATTGTATGAAGGTAGAGGGTGATTTTATAGAAAAGTAAATGTATCATTTTGAAGAATAAACTCTAAGGTACATATCTGCTTTTGTTTCGATAAAATCTTTCAACCCGTTTAAAATTTATTTGAGTGGAGGCATTACTTTTCAGCCTACCCTTGTGTTATTAAATAACGTTCATACTAAAAAGTATAAAATTTTAATTAAGTATACTGGTCTTCTTGGGTCTGCAACTTCTTCACCTCCACTGGGATAATGTCTCTATACAGGTATAAAGGGGTCTTATCCGCCCCTGCATGGAGTACGCTTCTCCCGTGAGGGGTGGCTCAACCCACACTACTTGTCCGAGTGGAATCAAAAGCTTTTCGTATCATCAATTCCCCGCCTCTTACTTACTGTCTTCAATTCCTCTCTCTCTCCCGAAATGTTGCCTCACTCTCTCTTTATCGATATTAAACGGACACTGCTCTTGTGAACTCTCTAACTACATCCTCCTCCTTTAACTAGAGCACGCAGTACCAGACTTTGGGCAAATTCTCATCCCTCTTCTGTCTAACTCTCTAACGCAAGGTTGATCGGTATTCTCAAACTTTCATCCACTCAATCGGTCAAGTGTGGGACAACCTTCCTCAGTCCATATTTCCCCATGTCTATGACCTCCAATCTTTCAAATGCAGAGTGTCCAGGCATATCGAAAACTTTGGACCTTGAATTCGGCTGTTTTCTTCTCCTTCTCTGGGGGTGTTGTTTTTGTGGGTGTTCACCCTTGGACCTTCCTCCCTGCATAAATTATTTTAAGTAGTACTGTTTATGCTATATAATTATTATATATCTCATTTACCGCTTTGTCTTAGTTTTCCTTCGAAAATGTACTTTATTTGATAAACATATTTGCTACAACAAAGTTTCACATGAAAATTACAAAGTTACATGAAAATTACTGATAATAAATTACCAAAAATTCACGGGAAAAGTTACACTTACTAAAGCTATACGCATGAGTTACATCAAAGTTACTGAAAAAATTATGCAATTGCTATGAAAGAGTTAGACGTAACAGTAATTACAGTGTATAACTAAGTTTGGTTAAAAAAGATTAAGTTAGTTAAGTTATAGCGATGTTAAATTAGGCAAATCATTCAGTAAATCTGTATGTGCTGTTTCTAGAGAACAGGGGTGGGCAACCTTTTGTTCAATGTAGCCACAGGTGCCACAGGTGCGGTGAATGAAAAGTAAAATTTGCCACACCATACATAAATTGAGAAACTAGGTTGATAAATCGAAATATAAAAAGAAAACTGTTTAAAAAGTTTATTCAAAACATGTACAATCTCATGGCCAATTCGCCACTTGTGGCGATTGGCGACAGGGTTGCCCACCCCTGCTATAGAATCTGAAACAGTTTCCTTCTTATACTGGTAAATTTAGTCCAAAACCTATTTTATCTAACAACCCAAGGTTAATTTTTCATAAATTTTTAACATTCATTGTACAGTTCCATCAAATTAAAAGAACACTTCCTAGGACTTATTTTTCTCTGTTTCAAATACTTCGTCAATCTTCATTCTTTATCATAAACTATAACTTCCCTAATGAATATCCCCATATTTATTTTCAGATTTTATTCTGGACTGTCATTCAATCCGTTTTGCTCTACATAATCTATGCAGAACAAAGGGATCTCTGGGAGAGAGTTCAGTTCGATGACTTTTGGTTCAGTACGAGAAAAGCTGTCATTCAAGAGGAGACATTTGTTCAGAATCACATCTCGCGCATCATGTGTGCACTTCTCTGCAGAAACATTCCTTATTGTAGGCTTTGGTGTTACAAACCCAACCAGTTTTGCAGAGTCACAGACATCATGGTTAGCCCCCAGTACATTTCAAATTCGTCCAGCGTCTTGCAGTGTTACACAAACATGGAACACAACTACGTTTACAACAATCCAGTCTACACTTCCAAAGTTCATTATTATATGGTTCCTCCACAAGGGATTGGCGCAAATCTTGTTGATGGAGTATTTAATGGAGATTTCAAACGTTGCGTGAAGCTTCATGGAGAAGATCACCCTTGGATAGTTGTAGATTTGGGCCAAACCATTCGAATAAGAGAGATCAGAATTACGACACACAAAGGAATCAAAGACCCTCATTACAGGCCGTTCGATGCAAAGGTTCATGTTGGATCAACTTTGGTGACAAACGGAGACTTTGAAAGCTACGATTTGTTCGCAACCTTTCCAAGTGATCCAGAATTGGACAAAACTTACGAGTTCAAGAATTCCTCCAACATCCGAGGCAGATACATTTCCATCCGAAGTCCATTGCCTAAACCAGGAGAATTTACAGTTGCCATTTGCAGGTGTTTTAGATGTTATGAAGGAAGTAAGATGATTACAAGGTCATCCTAATAAGGTTTCTCAAAAAGGATTATAATTTAAAGAGAACAAATAAGGAGTAGGGGAAAGAGTGAGATTTCTTTTTTTCCTAAGAATGTATTCGGCGGACATACATTTTAACTGTAAATCTTTATTATGTATTAGACTTCATTTATAAATTATCCACTCATTTTTTCCTCCATATTTTATCATAAAAAAATATGGTTATATTCAATAACCTTTGAACTTCAGTCTGCATTTTGATTACTGTCCTTTGAAAGCATTTTATTCATAATATGACATCTAATTCCTCTGTTGTGTTCCTATAATATAGCCCATACTATTGTATTCCCATATTCCCAAGAAATATAGAATATGTATAATATATATACATACAGGGTGTCACAGAAGTCGCGCACCGTAGGCTTTATTCAGATGATGTGTAATTATAATATATGTTCGATAATGTTCGAATAATAAAATTAATAGTATGTACAACTAATCAAAAAGCTATCTTAAAATAATTAAATTGAATAAAGCTATATTCGCCAATGGTGCGCACCATTGGCTAATATAGCTTTATTCAGCAGTGTTACGACATTGGTCACGACATAGCCCTAAAGGAAGAAAACGGAGACACTCCATGTATTCTGGTCGTGTCTGAAAATACTAAAAAATAGTATATCCTACATTCTTCGTTTAGAAAACGGACTGAGTTTTGTATATTCGGTAGAAATATAATAAAATACACACGTTATTGTAAGGTAAAATTTCTCAAGAAGAGAATATTTACCAGTCAAAAAGGAAGTAGGTAAACAATGTAACTAAAGTATGCATTAGACATTATAATACAGTAGTATACATTATAATTGAAATAGTCAAATAACCAGATAGGATTCAAATAATTCTATGAAAATGTATTTATACACCTAGCTAATACAGTCAAAAGACCGGGTAGAGAAACAGTTGTTACTCTAAAGATAATTCAATCAAAATTGTAATATGTATGCGTTCATTCACTTTAAATGGTCTTGCCTATTACAATACGGCTGTATTCAGTTAAATAATTACAGAACAAGTGTAGTTTACGTAATCCTGACGCAAAAGGGGACCCAAACTACACTAGGTCAAAGTTGGGGATCGTAACGATCCTGAACCGTCGTTCAAACTCAACAAAAGAAGTACAGTAAGTAAGTAAGTAAGTGAGTATATTAGTAATGATTGGGATTCTGAAGCCTGAAAGCCTAAGAGCCTGAAAAGCTGTCATGCTTCCCAACGTCATATTCAGATAAGAATATGTACTGTAATTAAACTACAAAAATTAAACGTTAATAATCCCAACATTGTGTGAACCAGTATAGATGTAATATATATCTTATGTAATGTGTTCTTTCTGAATAAAGATTATTATTATTATATAATGGATTTTATTTGTATAATATGATTTCTATTTACTAATAATGATATTTGTTATACAGAACTTATATTTTACTACAAACTTTAATGTTTCGCCTATATTCAACTTCGTTTAAGTGCATTGACTGACTCGGGTAGAGTGTGTCTCGTTAAGCCGAAAAGAGGCGAGACCGAAACACGAATAAGATTTTATACGATCTTATTCAATTAAACTTTTGAAAATGCAATGATTAAAGGCGGGACAAATTAAGATAAATGCAAAATGATGAAATGGGATAGGCTTAGTTGGCCTGAGACGACTATAATAATTAATAGAGTTACATGAAACGAGTAATATGAAGGACAAAGTATCTTTTGACCAAGAACCTCAAAGAAAATCCGTTTTTAAACGAGACACAGGGTTGTCAACTGTAAATTGTAAAACTCGCTATTCTCTCGACATACCAACTGGGATTTTAAAACAAATTTAGCTCTCCTTCAATAGTTAATATAATTTCTGTTTACTACAATATATATATATATATATATATATAACATATTAGTCTAAAGACCATTTCCTTATTTTAAGCCAGGTTGGTATCAAGTAGTTAAAATTATTACATTCTTCAGTAGTTTTGACAGAAAGGAAATATTTTTTAATCTCTTTGTTTCGGAGTTACCCAAGTGATACTTTTAACTGCTTGATACATCGGAACTTGTTTTATACTAATCTCGGTTAAAATAGCTAATGACCTTAATATTAATATATATATATATCTTCCTACCAATACGAAAAATACATGAAAAGTGAAAAAAAAAAAATAAAGTTGCACATTGTCCAGAAAATACATGAGAAATTTAAAAAAAATGTGCATATATGCAATTGCAATGTTGATCAATTGTTGCAAGGTGCCAGCCCCCTTCCCCTTTGGGGTAATGGTGGAAGGGTGGGGGTAAATGGGAGAGAGAGGTGGGGGTAATGGGGGAGGGGGTTAGCCCCCAAGTTGCATAAATGGGGGTGAGGGGGTTTTGGGAGAGAGAGAGAATGATCTCCCCCCAAAGGGGTAACCCAGGCACCGAAGGTGCCCTCGCTGTAGGCGAGTTTGCAAAGCACAAGCAGTACCCGTAGGGCAGTGAGCCGAAGGCTCTGCTTATATATACATATATATAATAATAATAATAAAAGGACGTACGTGTGTGTGTGTGTGTGTGTCAGTCTGTTCCAGCCCTAACTCCAAAATGGAAGCAGTTACAAACATGAAACTTCACACACATATTGATTAGGTCCCTAGGTTGTGCAACTGGGTGTTAATAAATTAAAAATAATTAATTTAAAAAAATTAAATGGCGTCATCAAGATCATTACGTCCGGTGCTAGTGTCTCCGAGCAACTGATACAATGAGCAAACCAACCAACACATATATGTAAAGAACGACGCTTGTGTAGAAGAGCGTTCCGCACAAGAGGAGGGAGAACGAACAAATGAAAAATGAGGTACCACCCGGGAATCGAACCCGGGATCATCCGATTGCTGGCCAGATATGCTATCCACTACACCATGGACCTCGATCAATCAGAAGTCGTAATTCTCCTCCATATGAGCAGAAACCAATGCCCTGAGGGGGCACCTTCGCATGCCGTACATACTGTATATACATTTTAACTGCAAACAACACACAGTATAATTAATGTAAACAACGACGCTTGTGTAAAAGAGCGTTCCGCACAAGATGAGGAGGGAGAATTACGACTTCTGATTGATCGAGGTCCATGGTGTAGTGGATAGCACATCTGACCGGCAATCGGATGATCCCGGGTTCGATTCCCGGGTGGTACCTCATTTTTCATTTGTTCGTTCTCCCTCCTCATCTTGTGCGGAACGCTCTTCTACACAAGCGTCGTTGTTTACATTAATTATACTGTGTGTTGTTTGCAGTTAAAATGTATATATGTACGACATGCGAAGGTGCCCCCTTAGGGCATTGGTTTCTGCTCGTATGTAGGAGAATTACGACTTCTGATTGATCGAGGTCCATGGTGTAGTGGATAGCATATCTGACCGGCAATCGGATGATCCCGGGTTCGATTCCCGGGTGGTACCTCATTTTTCATTTGTTCGTTCTCCCTCCTCATCTTGTGCGGAACGCTCTTCTACACAAGCGTCGTTCTTTACATTAATTATACTGTGTGTTGTTTGCATTTAAAATGTGTATATATATATATATATATATATATATATATATATATACAGGGTGGGCCGAAAGTCTGGATCCATAGGAAAATATTTATTTTAATACATAAATTACAACAAATGGTAAATACTTAAAATGAATATCAACTTTAACTCGTAAATGCGTATCCGTGATACTGTACAGTAGGGCGGATCGAAAATGAGGTTTTTAAACGTTTTTTCGAAATTCAAATATGGCTAGTGCGGAAAATATGTGGGTGCTATAGATAATGACTGTGCATAAATATTAGTCCTGCGAAACTATATCTTCAGGTGCCACAAAGCCGTCCAAAAAAGTGAAATATAATGATTTTCTTATATTCTGCATTAGTACAATAACTGAAACTTACTTGTTATTATTATATATTAAGTGTTCCAATTACCAAAATAGTTACTGAATTACGCAGCTCTTAGTTTATTTAGATCAATGTTCTTTTGATTAATGATCTAAATAATCCAGAACTCACCACGAGGAGGTGGCTGCGTGTCGAGCTCCACCCATGCCCTCCCAACCACCCATCCTTGCGCATGTTTTTTTCTATTAACGTTTTATTTAAACTTTATATTCAGCTTTACTTTCGAATGATGGCATTTTTTTACGTGACTGAAGTGTTGATCTTATGAAGCCATCTCGCGCGTTCAATCCAAATACTTTTGATGATGCTTCAGTCACTAATTTTACCATTCTTTCTACTACTTGTGTATGACAAGGGAATTTCTCGAATGGAGGGGTACTCTTGTTTTCTATGAATTCTTCAATCTCATTTTCTGTCAGGTGTCTTGTCACAGGTGGTTCAGTGACAATGCATTTTTGCCAATTAATTAAATCAGTATAATCAGTAGCTTCAAATTGAATAACAGGTACTGTGAAACGCCTCACAACTTTTTCCTTGTTTGTTTGCCTTGCTTTCTTTATTCGCCTCCACGCTAATTCTCTTATGGCGCTGCGGTCATCATGAATCATTGATGCTAGAATATTTTCTGGATTTGCAAAAAATGCATTTCTTTGTATGACAGGGTTTACAATATCCTTTACTTCGTCATTCAGTGTTCTTGTTAGTTCAATAGTTTTGAAAACATGTTTTGAGCCATTGACAAAAGACGTACTTTGCTTAATAGAAAACCACATTGGGATGTAGACCTTCATTATAAAAGAAGCAATGTTCATGAGGTTCTCAGATGGACTTACAGTTGAAACGTATAGACGAAGCAAACGATTTGCTGTAGTCAGCCATCGTGAATGTGCCATTTTGCCTGGACTACGATGAGCAAGATCTGGAGAGCAATATCCCTTTGTTATGGCCTGATGAATATCAATTAGATATTTTTGATCGGTGCTAAGATCTTCACAGTCTACAGTTGGTTCCTCAGCATCAATCCTTTCAAACTCGACAATAGGAAGATTCTCACCGTTCTCTAATTCCCTGCCAATAGGACCGGTGAATCCGCGGGGGCAGATGTTTTTCCATCCAGCTTTGCAACTAAATGGCGTAATGGCAATTCATTGGCATGGAGCTGGCACACTAAATGTTGAACTGGCTTCTTCAGCTTCAATTCTATAAGCCTTATAACGCCTCCCTTTTCTCCAGTGTTGACTGCTGCACCATCGCATCCAATGGCAACAAGGTTTTCCAGGTTCATGTCATTATTTCCAATATACTCAAACATTTCTTTACATATTTCTTCAGCTGATCCAGAATTCACAGAATAATGGCCCAAATAATCTGAACCAGGTTCTCTCACTAAAGTGATATGTTCTTCTGTTACCTTCTTCTGATATACTTTGGACTCTTTTTTTTCTTGGAAGAGTGTAGAATTTTTCGACCATCAAAATAGATTCCTCTGATTGGGACCTGATTTTGATCTTTCATAATTTCTGATCTCTTCTTTTGTCTTTCTCTTCTGATTTTACTCCTATCCACTACTTCAGATGTATTGTCAATAGAAACTTCTCCAATATCTTGCAATACTGCACTAACAATGAATGCTGCAGCTCGATCTGAAACTGCAGTCCTGTCACAAGCAGTAGCCACTGAAGGTAGATTTGTAGTTTTCCTTTTCTTGAATAATTGTTCTTCAGGTTGTTCGAGCTTTCTCTTCGAGCTAACTGACTCTGGAAATGTAATGTATCGTCTGATATTTCGCCAGATTCACTTTCACTGTTTGATGTCGATGATGATAATTCAACATTTGTATCCTGCAATTTCTCCTGTGAAGATTCTTTGGTGAGCCTCACAGCTTCTTTTTGCTTTCTTAGCAACGTAGATGCTTTTTTCTTGAGAGTGTAATATCTACTCTATCAATAAACAGTTTTCTTTCACTCCTTTGATCTAAGAGGAACGTCACTTCTTCCTTTGGAACCGTTTTTTCTTTGGGACAAGAACATTGTGTTAGTACTTTGCACTTGCACGCTGCAATGTCAAAAAGTTTCGTGTGTGCTTCTTTTTTGAACATATCAATCTTTGCTTTGTAAGCTTCAGAATTTTTTCTGCTTTGGTATGGCTTCATAATGACACGATACTTTTCGTGGTAGCTTCTGAACATTGTTTCAATTCGCCTGTCTGACAGAATTGGGACGGAAGCACTTTCCCAAATTGTTTTCAATTTATCAACAACTTGTTCTAATATTTGAGATATTGAAGGATCTTTATTAGTATTCTGTTTCAAATCGTTTCTTACAAACAAGTAATATTTAAAAACTCCTTCGTATGTAGGAAGATTCCTGTGCCACAAATCTTCCCCCATACCAAACATGGGGCACTCAGTTGAGGCCCTGGTTGATTTTGCACAAACTCGAGACATTTTGAAAGTATACAAATCTGAAAAAGAAAGAGCTAATATCAATTATACGTTAATTTCAGTTAATAGTACATGGCAAACTTAGGGCAACACAATACAGAAATGCAAAATATATAAGAAATATAGTTTAGACTATCTGAGTAACGCCAACAACAGAACACCCACCTGCTACGAGAGCGACAGCTACACTGAACCGAGGTACTCACGTGACAGCTGAGTGAGCTGACTATAGAAAACTGTTTTTAGAGAATAGAAACTTTTTTTTAAAGGTTGACTGAGCTATTTTTATACAAGTGTGAATAAATTCTTGTCTATTGTGCATCGTGGACTCTTCTGTAATTATTGGTTAAAATCTGCTTTTTTCAATTTTTTCAATATTGAAGGTCATTGTGGCACCTGAAGATATTAATGTTATGATTTTAAATTTATACCAGCTTATTCCCTCACTACTCCACACATTTTCCACACTAGCCAATTTGAAGATTCGAAAAATGAGTTTTTCACTCCGCCCTACTGTACAGTGGTTCGTACTCCAGTATAAACAACAAATTATAACAAATGCTCAAATTGGCGGCCTCTGACATCGAGACACTTAGGGATGGAATTTATGATTTTTAATAATTCTTCGAATTGACGTTCTCGAGATGCGTGTTTCATTGATAATCTTCTTGTTGACTTTACTGGACTATTCGTTAAAGTTTCACATACCATTGCAGAGGTATTTTCATCAGTTGCAGTTTTTGGACGACCAGAACGCCGTCGATCATGTACACTTCCTGTTTCTTTGAAACGTTTAAACAACTTGCCAACAGTCGCATGTGTTACTGGATGCTTATCAGGATGATTTCTATTGAATTTGGTAGCAACTTCTCTGTGTGTAGCGCCCTGTCTTGCGTACATGAGCACAAGTTCTACCCGGTCTTCTGTTGTTAGATTCGAAGCTATTTCTGGGCTGAAATAAAAAAGTATTTGAGTATTTATACTGGAGTACGAACTACTGTACAGTATCACGGATACGCATTTACGAGTTAAAGTTGATATTCATTTTAAGTATTTACCATTTGTTGTAATTTATGTATTAAAATAAATATTTTCCTATGGATCCAGACTTTCGGCCCACCCTGTATATATATATATACAGGGTGGGCCGTAAGTTTCCATACATAGGAAAAATTAAACGTTTGTTTTTATGTTTCAGATACCCTAAGAATATGCGTTTGACGTAAGATCTTGTTTACTGATGAAGCAAATTTTTACGTCAATGGAGAGGTTAATCGGCAAAACATACGTTATTGGAGTAATGCTAACCCTAACTGGCTGAGTCCGACGAAGATGCAAGGTGCCGGTAAGTGATGGTGTGGGCCGGGATATGGGGTGACAGAATTATTGGACCAATTTTTGTCAGTGGAAATCTTAATGCCGAAAGGTATCTTAACATGTTGCAAGAAGAGATTTTCCCATCCCTGCTAAACGAGGAAGGTAACTTCCCAGTTTACTTCCAGCAAGATGGAGCTCCACCTCATTATGGTCTTCACGTGCGTCGGTATTTGGATCAGCAGTTTCCGGATGCTTGGATTGGTCGGCGTGGTCCTGTGGAGTGGCCTCCCAGATCCCCAGATCTCACCCCCCTTGATTTCTATCTTTGGGGGCACTTGAAGGCCATGGTGTATCAGGAAAAGATACGAGACATAAATCATCTAAAGGAACGTATCACCAACGCCATTACAAGCATAACGTCAACTGTGCTAATGCGTGTTCATCAACAGTGGGGAACACGTATTGAAATGTGTTTTCAAAAAAATGGCAACCATGTAGAGCATATTATATAAATAAAAATGGTTGTCCATAACAAAATGTTTATTTTTCCTATGTATGGAAACTTACGGCCCACCCTGTATATCGAAACCTATGGTAAACTTATTGAATACAGGGTTAGGTTCATTTAATGCCAGGTTAGGTCATCTGTACGCCCTTGACGACTGGTTAGGTTAAGTCGTGATATTTTCGTTAGCTTTATCGAAAATATCACGACTTACCAATCGTCAAGGGCGTACAATTAAACTAACCTGGCATTCAATTAACCTAACCTGGCATTCAATTAACCTAACCTGGCATTCAATTAACCTAACCTGGCATTCAATTAACCTAAACGGGAATTCAGTTGAACTAACCGGGCATCCAAAAAAAAAAAATATATATATATATACATATACATACATATATACATATACATATACATACATATATACACATATATATACATATACATACATACATACATATACATACATATATATATACACATATATATACATATACATACATACATACATATACATATATATATATATATATATATATATATATATATGATCACCTGAAGATCAGGACCCCCAGCCTTCGTTAGTTAACCTTATAAGGCTAACTAATGAAAATATCACGACTTAACCTAACCAATCTTAAAGGGCGTACACGTACAGTTGACCTAACAACTGGTTAGGTTTAGTCGTGATATTTTCGTTAGTTAGACTTATAAGGCTAACTAAAGAAGGGTGAGGGCCCAGATTTTCAGGTGATCATATATATATCTATATATATATATCAACGTAAAGAACGACGCTTGTATAGAAGACATTCCGCGCAAGATGAGGAGGGAGAACGAACAAATGAAAAAATGAGGTAACCACCCGGGAATCGAACCCGGGATCTTCCGATTGCCGATCAGATATGATAACCATTACACCATGGGCCTCACTCGATCAGAAGTCGTAATTCTCCTACATACGCGCAGAAACCAATGCCCCGAGGGGGGCACCTCCCGCATGCCGCACATATATACATTTTCAACTGCAAAGAACACGCAGTATAATTAACGTAAAGAACGACGCTTGTATAGAAGACATTCCCTCCTCATCTTGCGCGGGATGTCTTCTGTACAAGCGTCGTTCTTTACGTTAATTATACTGCGTGTTCTTTGCAGTTGAAAATGTATATATGTACGGCATGCGGGAGGTGCCCCCCTCGGGGCATTGGTTTCTGCGCGTATGTAGGAGAATTACGACTTCTGATCGAGTGAGGCCCATGGTATAATGGTTATCATATCTGACCGGCAATCGGAAGATCCCGGGTTCGATTCCCGGGTGGTTACCTCATTTTTTCATTTGTTCGTTCTCCCTCCTCATCTTGCGCGGTATGTCTTCTATACAAGCGTCGTTCTTTACGTTAATTATACTGCGTGTTCTTTGCAGTTGAAAAAAAAAAAATATATATATATAATCTAGACGGTACAATAACGAGGTAGAGTTTTTGTTAATTGAAAACTAAATTACGATACAATTAAATATGATGGATAGACTTTAATTATATATACAACAAAAACGGCATTTGAAATTTATACATTTTGGATCATAATTAATGCTAAAATTTATAATTGGTTCAGTTAGAATTAAATAGGACGTAATTAATATCGGACGTATAATTTACTTTTTTTTAATTATACTCGAGTGTGAGCATGAAACGAAAAACATTTGGGGACTCAGTCTTTGTCTGACTTTTGTTGTGAGTAGAAAAAATCTTTGATAACGAGGTTCTACAAAGAAATATGAAATTTTCCCACAAGGTAAGAAATTTAGCAACTTCCCTATCTTTATTTATCTAGCTGTGTGTGTGTGTGTGTGTGTGTGTGTGTGTGTGTGTGTGTGTGTGTGTGTGTGTGTCTTTAATTACGCTGCTTAATGTTATAGCGTACTAATTCCAATATTTTGATTTCTTTTTAACCCTTTAAGGACTGAAGATGCCAATTGGTAACGTTTCAAATACACCCATTCATAACTTAACCCTACAAAAAATTCGGGGCTGAAAGAGTTAACTTTTAATTAATTAAAGTATGCAGGTAAAAATTTGATCAACAACAACTTTTTAATAGGTTCCGTCCAAAGTATGTAGTTCCACCGTTTCCCGTAAGATTTGCGAAGTTAAGCTACGTCGGGTCTGTTCAATAGGTGGATGGGTGTCTGTCTTCTTCACTGTTTGAATAATTCCCACATAGAAAATAGTTTAAACAATTTTACTGCGTTATTGAACGTTATAAGGGACAATATACCCCTAGAAGATCTTGTTGGAAAGAAAACCTCAATAATGTCGATGGTCTACATTGTCCGGATCACCTGAGGATAAGGGTCCCCGTGTATTCTTGTTTTTTGCTTTAGAGCAGGGGTGGGGAAACTTTTCAGTACCAAGGGCGAAAATCGATAACATAAACACCTCCGCGGGCGTCTGGCAAATTTTAAGCTTATATACAGCGTGTCCCAGAAATGTATACCCACTTTGTTCGATAATACCAGCTATGAGGATAATAAATATATTACTTTTTATATGTTTTTTAATAAAGAATTTTCTCCTGAATCTAAATATGTAATTATTTTTATTAAATATCGAAGAACAAAAACGTTACAGATGTTTAAATTATAATTATTATTTTCGAGACTTCATGTGCGATATTTTCTAATATTTTAACCGACTGTTTTGAGATACTTATGTTTAGTGTTGATATTGAAGCATAAATGTTGTAATTATTAGTTAATTCAAAAAATTTAAAAATTCCATGGTTAAATGACACTTTATCTAAGATGTTCGACGTCTTCCAGAACGTTGTTTTTGTAAGTTTTGCACAGTGCCGTCGGTTTCAAACTTATCTCGTATACGTGCAAAAATATTAGAAAATATCGCACATGAAGTCTCGAAAATAATAATTATAATTTAAACATCTGTAACGTTTTTTTTTTCAATTTTTAATAAAAATAATTACATATTTAGATTCAGGAGAAAATTCTTTATTAAAAAACATATAAAAGTATATATTTATTATCCTTATAGCTGGTATTATCGAACAAAGTGGGTATACATTTCTTTGGGACACGCTGTATATAAGATGTATTTTAAAAAGCTATTTGCTGGGCTGTAAATAAATAATTTTTAGTAAATAATAAATACCTAAGCGGGCGAATTGAAATTAGTTCGTGGGCGAAATTTCGCCCGCGGGCGAGGGTTTCCCCACCCCTGCTTTAGAGTATCAAATATAATAAAAAATTAAATTGAATGCCCGGTTAGGTCAACTGTACGCCCCTGACGATTGGTTAGGTTAAGTCGTGATATTTTTATTAGTTTTAAGGAAGATATCATTTGGTAATTGAGGCTGGGGGCCCTGATCTTCAGGTGATCCCATTGTCCTGTTGAAGAAGCTCATTCTCAGCATAAATTTTAGTTTCTGATTCAGCATAAACAAATACTACTGGACCCCGCTTTTTAACCTCAAACATAAGTTTTGGATCTGGAAAGCCGGCAAGAAAAACAGGTTAAAATTTACAATCACTCATAAATCTAGACTTAAATATCCAACCATACTTGCCAACCCTACCGATTTTCACATTATTAACACGAACAACATGCAAATAATATGAAACCTTTTACGTTCATAATGCACTCGAGTGCATCATTTAAGGCTAGATCTTCAAAGATTTCCCGAGGGGTGAGGGGCATGCTTCCGGACCATGTGGTATTGATTACAAATCCTACCACTTTTGCTTTTCAAAATGTTGGCACGTATGTCCAACATTCTACAAACTGTATGTGAAACGTTGATTAAGAGTGAGGAAAGAATAGACCAGCGCCGGCATTAGGATATTTCGGGCCCTGTGCAGAGTACACTGTACGGGCCCCCCATGAGACAAGTCAAATTGTTTTTCATTGCTAATCATTTTATTTTAGTAGATTGTTAACAAGTACAACAAGTAAAATTTAACTATACAAGTGCACCTGTAACAGAATACCAACAGACCAACAACCTTTACTATTATTACTACTTATTACTTTATTATTATCAAATATTTAAACTATCATAAGAGGTTTCAACCAGCGCCGGCCTTAGGATATTTAATTAGGAATAGGATAATTCAATTTAATTAGGATAAAAAAATAAATTACATTAATTTACACCAATTTTGGCACTCTGACGTCGATGGTAAATTTCTGTGAAATTTTCGGGCCACCCTAAGTTGCGGGCCCTGTGCGACCGCACGGTTCGCACACCCCTAAGGCCGGCACTGAATAGACATACTGAATAAGATAACCTTAAAATGCGAAATTCATCATCAAATTTCCAACCTTTGATTCGTAGAGGTACACCATGTGTTCAAGTATTAGGTATTTATATATTTGAAACTTTAAAAGTTAAATGTATTTTCCCAAGCCACAATGACATCTGTGGTCCTAGAGTTACTTTTCCTCTCTCCAAAAATTAATGACCTGACAATAACAATTATTGTCAGTTTATTAGACTTCCTAATTCAGATATAAATATATTCACTTCTATTGTCAGGGATGTAATATTTACAGACATCTCGAGTGGCAATCTATTAATCTGAGGTGATTTCAATATTAATCTAATGGGCAGCTGTAACTCTATAACAGAGCTTCTTACAATGATTTCTGAACACAATTTGATCCCTACTAATTTTAAAACCTACCAGAGTAACACCATTTTCGAAGTCTACGATTGATTACATTTGGACTTCTTCCAGCAAAATTTTGCTGCTGTTTACTATAGACAATGGCATAACTGATCATTTTCCGATATGCGATGCGCTACAGATTAAACGTCAGGTAGAGCGAAAAAGGCATTTACTATCGTGCCTCAAGTAATAAGAAGAAATTAGATTTAATTTCTGCATTCAAAAGTGTTTGTGAATCACTGTGAATTTGTGACCGAGCTTGTTGACCTAAACTCTGCAATGGGTGTGTTAATAAAACAAGTTTTGGATTTGGCCAATACTCGTAATTATTTTCAAATTAAATCTAAACATGTAAAAATGAAATCATTGAACAGTCCATGAATTTTCAATGAGCTAATTAATATATTGTATTCAGAAAAAGCATAAAAGTTATTATAAAAAATGTAAGTTGGGTTTGTTACCATACGTTTCTTTTAAGAAATTTAGAAATATGTTAAATAAATCATTAAAATTAGCTAAATAAAAATATTATGAGAATTTTTTTTTAAATGTTACAGACTCTTCCTGAAAAACTTGGAATATAATCAGTACTATTTCAAAGAGATCCTTTGAAAGATCTTCTGTTATAAACTTTAAAGGTAAATGGAGTGATGGTTTCAGATCCATTCCTGCTTTCGAATCATTTAATTGAATTTTTAACAAAGTATTCCTTATCACTACAATAGGTTTTACCTAGTATACCTTTGACCTCTCAATCTAACATTGATAAAAGTACAGATTCCTTCCATTTCACCCCATAACACCCAATGAGGTAGCAGGAACTCCAAGACAATTAAAGGGTGTAAACGTTTATCCAGCTCAGTTTCCAATTAGATTGCTAAAGTTCTTATCTGACGATTTGTCTCCTTTCGTTTCATCCACATTTAATTTTTACATAACGAGGCTACATTCATAAATGTTCTTAAAGTAGCTAGAATTATTCCAGTATTAAAAAATGGGGAAAAATCTAATCTAAAAAACTACAGACTAGTGATGTAGCGGATGTCATTTTTTTCACATCCGCGGATGCGGATGAGGATGTGCGGATATCTACATTTTCGTTATTTTTTAGGATATATTCGAGATTTGTTGTGTTTAACGTATATAATAAGTTATTATATAGAGAGAGCTGTAGCTATAATGTAGTATAATTGATTAATTGTACAATAATTGCTGTACTTTTCTCTGAACATATAAAATAATATCAAGCATCTAACTAATATAGAAATCAATTAGTGAATTCGTCTGCAAATAAATTCGTTATATTTTGTTGAGTTTCAGCCACAATTAGAAACCATAATTGTGTTACCAGGATGCGGGACGTGAACCCAACTCAAATGCACCCCACCGACCTCTTTCCCCAACCTCCACCCTTATAGAAAGAGATCTTTAATTAGCTTGATAACTATTTATATTAAGTTTAAAGTTTTATTAGGCATATTTATAAATGAGTAATTAAAATAAAGTAAACTAAGATGTTCATCGTTTAATGTTCAAACTTAATTATAGGAAGGTTATGCTTAAGGAACATTAATTTTTCTGCCTTTTCTGCTGCCAGTCTGTTTCTCTTTTTCATCATATATTAATCCAGCACTGCTAAATAATCTCTCGCTTGGTACGTTTGTTGGAGGACAGGCTAAATGTTTCCTTGCAAGTTTACTCAAGTATGGATAGATATTCTGCGTATTTTTCCACCAACTAATAGGATTGTCACATGCAGCCAGGCGTTTTTCTTGGTGATAGCTCTCGATCATTTTTACTACATCTTTTGACATCGCGTAGGTCTCGTCATTGCTGCTTGACTCAAGAAACTGAGAGACAGATTCTGTGATAGATTTGCTTGTTGAAGGTGTTGGTTCTGTCACTGAAACTTTTATTCTTTTGGTGGGTGGCGAAGCGACAGATTCAAGAGATTGAAGCTCTTCAACTGCTTTGCCAAGTGATGATTTAACTCGTTCTAATGTACTAGGTGAAAATAACTTAGCTTTGTAACGTGGATCTAAGTAGGTTGCAAGAGAGTAACTTCATACAAGAACAGCCTCTCGTCTTGTCGCTTGCATCACTTTTGCGCACAATGAACTAGTTCTATTAATATAGTAGAATTTGATAATTTCCGCTTATTAATGACGTTTTATCTCAACGGTCCACATCCGCACGACATCCGCAGTCCAAAGTGCGGATGCGGATGCGGATGTGACCTACATCACTACTACAGACATATCTATATTTTGTCACCATTCACTAAAATTATTGACAAACTTATAATTAACAGGATATATTCCTATTTTTATAATAATTTTGCTCTAAATAGGTATCAGTTTAGTTTTGTAAAGGGAAGAGGAATTCAAGATGCTACCGTTATGGGGGCGGGCGGTTTGGAATGATACGGTGCCCCCCTCAAAAGTTGTAGTATTCATATTTCAATGAGGAAATATGAAAAATTTGGTTATCAATTAAGTACAACCCCCCTGTACATACCCCTTGAAGTTGAGTACCCCCCAAATTAGCCGTTGTTCATAATAATATCATAAAAGCAACACCACATCTTTTGTCATAATATTTTATCAAAATGATGTTAAAAAAACTCAAACATAATTCTTGCTGATAATTAGCACTCGATCAATATTCAGAATGTGTTCTAAACCTTTAAATTTGGAAACAAGGCAAATAAAGCATGTATGGACATGATATAACAGTGTAATACATTTGCACGCAAAATTTTCTAGTGATCTAAGATAATATGACATCAATGGCATTGTTAAAGTCTCAAAGGTTGCATCTGTCTTTGAGGAAACATTCAAAAGATAAGTTTTAAGATTCACAGCATATGTGGTGGTTGGAAGTTTCTTGTGATTTCTCATAAGCTTGAAGATGTCACTGCCTTTCGGTACAGAGAGGTATTTATCACGCGCATACCGGATTTCCAAATACATTCTTTGTTCCTTTGTTTTGCCATCTGCATCACTTTTCATGAACTCATTAACTTCCCTTGAAGAGGTGAAAGGTCCTCTCATGCCCTTGAAAGCGACAAAGTCCTTGTTTCGCCGCTTGTCTACAGCAAGGTTGGCAATCCCCTTGTCCTGCAGTTCCTGCATTTGTAGCTCTTGCTGCTTGACTTTCCATGCAATCATTATCCCTGGAATTCTGCCACCCTTCTTGAGACATGTGGTAGCAGCTCTTTATCTACTGTCTCATAATACTCAGGCCTAATTTTTCTGATGCTCTTTCTTATGTGGTGATATTGGGAAGGACACTCAGCTTCACTTTCAGTTAATGTTTTAGTGGACATGAGCTGGCGTTTATTGACTTTGTCAACTGATGCTGATGATGATGGCTCTAGAATATCAGTGTTAATTGACTTCATACTGATGTGTCCCTCACATGACTGTTCTGTACTACTACTACTGCTACTACTAGACTTCTCATACTTTACCGATTGCATTATCTCTTTCTCTTTTTCTGCTATTCCCTTCTGCTTTTCTATAGATTGTAGATATCTTTTTCTTCGCTCCATGGATTTCATCTACTTTCGATCAACAAAATCTTCACAGTACATTTTTCTCTCAGCTTTCTGGTCTTCAAGAAACCTCCACTCTATCTCTGTCATCTTTACCCCAAGTGATTGCTCAAGCTTTTTCCGTACCACGTCATCATAGCAGAACACATCAAATAGAGTACTTCCATGTTTATTGAAGTCATTGACTTTTTTATTGTAACTGTTATTTAGTCTCTGCTTCCTTGTCTGTACTAATGTTGTGAACTCCTTATAAGTTCAAGAATGTTTTTCTTCACATACCTGGGCTCCAATTATCTCATGAGTTCGTAGTATCTTCCAAGTGTAATATATTTTATGTACAATACACGAGATAAATATGTATTTGACAATTAATTTTATGCACATTCATAGGATTAGGACTTGTTTTAAAATTAAACAAACAAATTCAATCAAGTACATGTAAAACTCAAATATGCCGAGAATGCCGCAAAAACGCTCATAGATACCAATAGGGGGGTTTAACCCTTTCAATCATACAAAAATTGTCATTTTCCTCAATAGAACAACCAATTCCATGTTTTAGGGAAGGCAGCCCAAAAATATCTTAAACTTTTTCAATTAACACCCCTCCCTAATACAATCAACTTTTTGAAGGATCTCAGTAAAAGTTTTCTTAAAAAGAAATATAATATAGCACTATTTATTGACTTTTTTTAAAGCATTTGATATAGTTTCCCATGAAATAGTGACGTGAAAATGTTGTCGCTACGGCATGACAGATAAACCTCTTGATTTCCAGTTCTACTAACTGCAACAAACAACAGTATGTAAATAATCATGGTACTGAATCTAAGCTGAATCACTTAAAAGTAGGTGGTGTCCCACAAGGATCTGCTCTCTGTCCATTGCTTTTTATTATTATATACATAAATGATATTAGAAAGATGCTGAGAAACTGTAAAATGTTAATGTAATGATTAATGTTACTCACAGGCCGTGCATGGAACAAGGAACTCTCCTGTCAGAAGAGACCCTTGTTCCATGTACGGTCTGTGTAACAAAGGTTTCTCAGGGGACCATTCTGAGTTATATCGTAATGATTAATATTAATGTAATATTAATGTAATGTTAATGTATGCTGATGACTTATTTTTGTGCCTTATTGAAGATGATGTTCAAGATATTACAAATGTCCTTAATCAGGGAACTTGTATTGCTTTATAATTGCTGCACAGAAAATAACCTTGTAGTTAATACAATTAAATTAATACGAGTTTAATTAATACGAGTGTGGGCTGAAAAGTAATGTCTCCACTTGAATAATTCTGGATTGTGTAGAGGTAGCCAGATAAAACCGGTTTTGTGTTGTAACTTGATATCCCCATCCCATTCCAGATTGTGTAGAGGTAACCAGATAAAACCGGTTTTGTGTTATAGCCTAATATAGCCTACACTCATTTCGCACGTTAGTTCAGTATCGATTACAATGGAAAGGAGTAAAGACCTTCGCTTCAAGCAACGTGCCGTAATTGAATTTTTGCCCGCGGAAAGTGTTGCTCTAATCGACATTCAGTGGCGAATGAAAGCTGTGTTCGGCAAACAGTGTGTTGATATGAATACCGTTCGACATTGGGCGGGGCATTGTAAAGAAGGAGAAGCAGGGCAAGAAGATTTGCGAGATAAACCGCGAAGTGGAAGGCCTGTAATGGCAACCAAAGGGTATCATCGGAACTACTTTGACGAACTGATTCGTGGAAATCGTCGCATTAAACAAAATGAAATTGCTACAATGCTCGATATCTCCAAAGAGCGAGTGGGATACATTATCAGTATTCTCGGTTACCGAAAGGTCTGCATCAGATGGGTTCCTCACATGCTCACTGCCGAGATGAAAACTGAGCGTATTTGTCAAGAAAATCTACAGAGCTTCGAAAATAAAGGAGGTGAATTTCTGCACAGCATTATGACAGAAGTCGAGACGTGGGTCCACCATTATGACCCTGACAATAAAAGGCAATCCATAGAATATCGGCACAAAAATTCACCGCAACCAAAAAAATTCAAAGTTAAAAAATCGGCTGGAAATGTTTTGATGACTGTTTTTGGGGATATCAATGGTGTTGTTCTCGAAGACTTTACGAAAAAAAGGAGAGCAATCAACTCTGCACGTTATTATTGAAACTCTGAAGAAGTTGAAAAAACGGATCTGGAGAGTTCGCACCCACAAAACGCAGTCATTGTTCACCATAACAACGCACGGCCTCACACCAGTGTTCAAACGCGAGAAGCAATTGAGGATCTGCAGTTCACCGTCTTGCCGCATCCATCATATAGCCCCGATTTGGCACCATGCGATTTTCACCTCTTTCCTAAACTTAAAGAACATGTCCATGGAAATCGCTACGAGTCTGACGAAGTTGTTAAGGCCGCTGTGAAATTTTGGTTTCGTAGTAAAAGCCCCGAGTTTTACCGGGATGGATTTCAAAAATTCATTTATCGTTGGCATAATTGTATCAAGGTAGAAGATGATTTTATTGAAAAGTAAATGTATCATTTTGAAGAATAAACTCTAAAGTACATATCTGCTTTTGTTTCGATAGAATCTTTCAACCCGTTTAAAATTTATTTGAGTGGAGGCATTACTTTTCAGCCCACCCTCGTATTATTAAATAACGTTCATACTAAAAAGTATAAAATTTTAAGTATACTGGTCTTCTTGGGTCTGCAACTTCTTCACCTCCACTGGGATAATGTCTCTATACAGGTATAGAGGGGTCTTATCCGCCCCTGCATGGAGTACGCTTCTCCCGTGAGGGGTGGCTCAACCCACACTACTTGTCCGAGTGGAATCAAAAGCTTTTCGTATCATCAATTCCCCGCCTCTTACTTACGGTCTTCAATCCCTCCCTCTTTCCCGAAATGTTGGCTCACTCACTCTTTATCGATATTAAACGGACACTGCTCTTGTGAACTCTCTAACTACATCCCTCCTCCTTTAACTAGAGCACGCAGTACCAGACTTTGGACAAATTCTCATCCCTCTTCTGTCTAACTCTCTAACGCAAGTGTTGATCGGTATTCTCAAACTTTCATCCACTCAATCGGTCAACTGTGGGACAACCTTCCTCAGTCCATATTTCCCCATGTCTATGACCTCCAATCTTTCAAATGCAGAGTGTCCAGGCATCTCTAAAACTTTGGACCTTGAATTCGGCTGTTTTCTTCTCCTTCTATGGGTGTGTTGTTTTTGTGGGTGTTCACCTTTGGACCTTCCTCCCTGCATAAATTTTTTTTAGTACTGTTTATGCTATATAATTATTAGATATCTTATTTACCACTTTGTCTTAGTTTTCCTTCGAAAATGTACTTTATTTGATAAACATATTTGTTACAACAAAGTTTCACATGAAAATTACTGATAATAAATTACCGAAAGTTCATGGGAAAAGTTACACTTAGTAAAGCTATACCATGAGTTACATCAAAGTTACTGAAAAATTATGCGATTGCTATGAAAGAGTTAGGCGTAACAGTAATTAGAGTGTATACTAAGTTGGGTTAAAAAAGATTAAGTTAGTTAAGTTATAGCTATGTTAAATTAGGCAAATCATTCAGTAAATCTGTATGTGCTGTTTCTATATAATCTGAAACGGTTTCCTTCTTATACTGGTAAATTTAGTCCAAAACCTATTTTATCTAACAACCCAAGGTTATTTTTTCATACATTTTTAACATTCATTGTACAATTCCATCAAATTAAAAGAACACTTCATAGGACTTATTTTTCTCTGTTTCAAATACTTCGTCAATCTTCATTGTTTATCATAAACTATAACTTCCCTAATGAATATCCCCATATTTATTTTCAGATTTTATTCTGGACTGTCATTCAATCCGTTTTGTTCTACATAATCTATGCAGAACAAAGGGATCTCTGGGAGAGAGTTTAGTTCGATGACTTTTGGTTCAGTACGAAAAAAGCTGTCATTCAAGAGGAGACATTTGCTCAGAATCACATCTCGCGCATCATGTGTGCACTTCTCTGCAGAAACATTCCTTATTGTAGGCTTTGGTGTTACAAACCTAACCAGTTTTGCAGAGTCACAGATATCATGGTGAGCCCCCAGTACATTTCAAATTCGTCCAGCGTCTTGCCCTGTTACACAAACATGGAACACAATTACGTTTACAACAATCCAGTCTACACTTCCAGAGTTCATGGTTATATGGTTCCTCCACAAGGAATTGGCACAAATCTTGTTGATGGAGTATTTAATGGAGATTTCAAACGTTGCGTGAAGCTTGTTGGAGAAGATTACCCTTGGATAGTTGTAGATTTGGGCCAAACCATTCAAATAAAAGAGATCAGAATTACGACACACAAAGGAATCAAAGACCCTCATTACAGGCCGTTCGATGCAAAGGTTTATGTTGGATCAACTTTGGTGACAAACGGAAACTTTGAAAGCTACGATTTGTTGGCAACCTTTCCAAGTGATCCAGAATTGGACAAAACTTACGAGTTCAGGAATCCCTCCAACATCCAAGGCCAATACGTTTCCATCCAAAGTCCATTGCCTAATCCAGGAGAATTTACAGTTTGCCATTTGCAGGTGTTTTAGATGCCATGAAGGAAATAAGACGAGTAAAAGTTTATCTTAATAAGGTTTCTCAAAAAGGATTATAATTTCAGAAGAACAACTAAGAAAAATTAGAGGGAGCGAAATTTTTTTTCTTTACTAAAGTGTCTGTCGAACACATTTTGACCATGAATCCTTATTAATGTATTTGACTTTATTTATCAGTTACCTACAGAGTTCTTTTTCCTCCAATTTTTCTCATAATAAAATATCATGGTTACTTGAAGTGAACTTTGTTGTGGACCTAATTTATTACAGCCTCCAAGCTGACCTACCATATTCCAAAGAAATATATTAAATATTATTTATAAATACTATATACTCCATTATATTAAATATTTCGTTGTGTGAGATAAAATATTATATGAAAACCATACTCATAAACTGATTTAAGTATAGTATAAGTTTGCAGTGAGACACTTTTATTTCTTGTTTCATAGGATGGAAAATAAGAAGAGATTATGCATGTATCTCCTCTGTCTAAACTGTAGATATTTTTTGAGTAATGTTATTATACACATACACACGCATATATATATATATATATATATATATATATATATATATATATATGTTAACCCCTCCGTCTATGGCCCTGGGTTGGTTCGGATCGACGGGGGTTCTAGTTACGGAGGCAAGCAACGGATATTTCTTCTATATACTTTTCTTCTATAACTTTCTAATTCTTTTCTCTCGCTTTATGGGGTCGACACTCTGTTAATTCTTTTCTTTCAATAATACTCTGATACTTCTACTTTTCTGACTAAATTCCTCTGAAGATAGCCCAACTCGAGGGGAAAATAAAAAAAGTTTCTCTTACTGTAATTTTCTTCTTAAAATTTACAGGTAGTGGTCTGAATTTTACAGGGGTAGAGGTTCGACCTCTTTCGACCATAGCTCAGGCCGGAATCTAAAATATTAAGGCGGCAAGGGGCCTCTGTCCCCTCCCCGCAGCGAGGCTGCTAACAAGGGGAGTCTCTTAGCAGTGACCAAAGCAGAGAGCCGTAATGAAGTGTCCTCCTTTTACAAATACATGTATAATATATAAGCCTGAATGTTGGGGAACGGCAGTTGGAGGTTAAGTTTCCCCCTTTTAAACACGATCAGATGTTTGAAAGATTCCAATAAAGATTTAAAAAAAATAAATAAAAATAAAAACTAATCTTATTTTTTTTGCCACGTCTTCATTTCTGAAGGCGATTTCATTTCATAGTCGTACACAAGTACAATTGAAGTACATGACTGAGTACATTTTTGTTTGGGTTTATTACAATTATGATTTCGATTATGGATTACTTCCCATTCGCTTATGATTGTCCCTTACAGTTCTATTAAAGTACATTCTTACATTATATATAAAGTCATTACATTCAATTATAGTTTCATTGAAGTACATTACGTCGTTACCATTCTTACAGTTTTTTTATATATATATATGGTTATATTATATGGTTAGATTATATGGTTAGATTATATGGTTAGATTATATGGTTAGATTATATGGTTAGATTATATGGTTAGATTATATGGTCAGATTATATGGTCAGATTATATGGTCAGATTATATGGTCAGATTATATGGTCAGATTATATGGTCAGATATATGGTCAGATTATATGGTCAGATTATATGGTCAGATTATATGGTCAGATTATATATGGTTATTAGTACAGCACAAGTACATGAGACATGACAAGATAATTTATATACAACATAATATGTTATATTACATTTTTAATATGTTATGAATTTGGATCAGAGCGAAAGATGTTGTTTATCTTAGAAACGTTCAATTCTGCTGTGATTCGCGAATTCGACCACTCAACTACTGTAAGCCTAATGAATGTCTTGTGAGGGTGAACGCACTTAAAATAAAAAAAATAAAAAAATACATGTGGACGTATTTTACATGTAAGTAACAGAATAGGTTGTGTGCGTAATATAGACGCGCGTAAAATATGGACTGATAGGTTGATAGGTATCAGTATTATTATTATGATTAAAGAATTTACCATACATTCAATACGGAAGATGTCCAAATACTAAACACGTGATTCAGTGTTCAAGGTATGGAAAACGTGAAGAGAATCAAGTTACTTTATGACGTCATAGTTATTGAATTTTGTACGTATAATACAAATCATTATTAGGGAGATTTACAAGAACGAATTAGATGCAAAGAGTGGGCATTAATGACTAAAAAGTACAACTACGGGTTCCAATCCTGTTATATGCAATGTGTATGCATAATCTAGGGACGAGGGTGAGATGCAAGACAATCATAATTAATTAATAACTTCTATAACAAATAAAAATGGATACGACTAAACCATAGGTATGGTAGATCGTAGGGTTTTGACACGAACAAAAATAGGAAGCCACAAGTAAAATTATTATCCAAACTCGCGTTAAGCGATTTTGGTTCTTATGCAAAAATGAATATTGATTATTCATTGTCCATTTTTACATTGCTCTCCCCTTTTAAAAATGATATTTATACAATAATCTAGTAGGGTACCATTAATACAATACAAATGAGAAAATAACATCCTAACTACTACAAGTTAGATGACGAATTTTTCTTTACATTACAAATTTTTATACAGAACAAGTGAGTTCGGTGGTTGCGTACAATGGAGAGTAATCAAATCTTTAAAATGACACTTGCTTATAAAATATAAAAAATTTCAAAGATTAATACTTTAATTTATGCAAACAGAATAAAAGGATTAATACATTAATTTGGACAAACAATTAAGTTAGGCAAAGAATGGTATTGTTAATTTAAAAAAAAATTCTGTGGGGAAAATTACATACATACTGAATAGTAGGTAAAAGGGAAAAATATAAATTATTTTCCAAAGTTACCCTGATCGTGCAGTCTATAACTAATTTTATTGACTATTGTAGGTAAAAATCGAATTACGTAATGGATGATGTATAGACCTGTGGTCTAGTGTGTATGTGTGTGTATTAGATACAAAGTGTGTATCTTATAAATTTGAGGGATAGATTAGCGGAGAGGATTCTTAAATTAACTGAATAAATGCCTGAGCAAAAATTTATATATAGTAAGCAAAAATGCTTAGGACTATACAAATAGCAGAGTTAGCACCTACTGTAGTGACTACGTTTTATTATTTATTTTCTTCATTATTTATTTACGCTTCTTCCTACTTTATTATTATCTCTATTTATTCTCTATCGGCTCTTTGTTTCATTTATCACTTTCTTCGTAGTTTCCGGTAGCGACGCCGAGTTCTGACTCTAAAATACCGTTACAAAACGAAGGGGGGAGGGGGAAGGCATATTAATTAATACTCTTTATTAACACTTATTACGTTTTATTAATTTCGAAAATGGTTTAGTTAATTAGGGGATATGCGAGTATGACATTTATATATAATAATCTAGGTCGGAGAGGAACACAAAACAATTTGACTTTAAGATCACATGGTTCTAAATCTAACGCGTATCGCGTCCGCCTCAAGACTGAAAACCGTTATAGGGTAGTCCACTCTCTGGGCCTATTCAGTATTACCAACCCTACCCATTTTAAACAATTAATTTCATAATTATTAGTAAATGATTTACATTAAACATTATCTTATTTATTAAACAAAATTTAATATTCTTAACTAAGCATTACTACACTACACGCTATGAAATAGTTTGTGATATCGAATGATTTTAGAATAAGGTTTGTATATATAGTATATATAGTGTGCATACATGCGTGTGTATGTGTAGAGATTTGGAAGGTTTTTGAATTAACAGTTTAAAAAAATGTACAATAATTTAAGATGGGTTTAGGGTTATAAAATCTTTTGAGTCAATTAATTATTGTTGTTATTATTATCATTATTATTATTATTATAAAATCCTTTAAGTTCAAGGTAGTATTTAAGTATTTAATTAAATCAGTTACACGTATTAAGGTAATAAAAATAAATGTACTTAGAGGACTTACAATTGATGAAAGTAAATCTCACGGTTTAAAATTGAATTTTTGAAGATGGAATTAAATTCGACTAGTAACATTCCTAGCTATATATGACTATATAACCATTAACATTAACCAGAAGTATCGGTACGGTAATTGAATTAAGAAAATTAAGAATACAAATTAAAAATATAAATCAATTTATGCATTTTAATGAGCTAAACATAATTTTATAATATTCTTAAAAATAAAAGTAAATCCAACCTTAGATGAGTTTCGGCCAAGAATAAAAAGTGTTATTGAAATGGAAGGAAAGCATTTCGAACAATCTTTTCTTTTAATAATTTCAGGTAAATTTTACATTAAAAATTATTTTTATATACTAAAAAAAATATTAAAAAGGTTTAATAATTTTTTGCATGTTAAGTAGAAAAATTATACTCTTTCGTTAAATGTTGATAGACTGAATTATTTGATATTTTAGTCTGAAAACTTGTTTGCATATGATAAATACATTTGTTTTATTGTGTAGAAGTTTTATTAAAATTAAATGACAAAAAGAATAAACACAACTGAAATTTAGGGTATGTGCGGTCCTACGGGTAAATTTCCCGACCATACAGAGCAAGATAAATTAGGTACATGATCGATTAATTATTACACTATTTCTGTCATCATATAATCGCAATAATTATAAAACTCGTTACCAACATTTGTAAAAACGGTTTTGGTTGCCAACAATAAAATGTCATTTTACCTATATATTTTTATACGCAACAATGGCATGAAAAAGAAAAGACAAATCGGTCCATTTCCTTCTTACAACAAAACAAAGAAGGTTAACTAAAGACGCGACCCGGTCAATTCAGGTTGAATTAAATTCTCTTTACAACACAAAAAAAGGTTGAATTAAATTCTTAAATTACATTTTCTTAAATTAAATTCTCTTAACTTACAAAGAAAAAGTTGAATTCAATTGACTGCATTGAATGACTTGGGACTTAAAAACTAACTGCCTCAAAACTAACTGCCTCAAAACTAACTGCCTCAAAACTAACTGCCTCAAAACTAACTGCCTCAAAACTAACTGCCTCAAAACTAACTGCCTCAAAACTAACTGCCTCAAAACTAACTGCCTCAAAACTAACTGCCTCAAAACTAACTGCCTCAAACTAACTGCCTCAAAACTAACTGCCTCAAAACTAACTGCCTCAAAACTAACTGCCTCAAAACTAACTGCCTCAAAACTAACTGCCTCAAAACTAACTGCCTCAAAACTGGCTTCCTCAAAACTGGCTTCCTCAAAACTGGCTTCCTCAAAACTGGCTTCCTCAAAACTGGCTTCCTCAAAACTGGCTTCCTCAAAACTGGCTTCCTCAAAACTGGCTTCCTCAAAACTGGCTTCCTCAAAACTGGCTTCCTCAAAACTGGCTTCCTCAAAACTGGCTTCCTCAAAACTGGCTTCCTCAAAACTGGCTTCCTCAAAACTGGCTTCCTCAAAACTGGCTTCCTCAAAACTGGCTTCCTCAAAACTGGCTTCTTCAAAACTGGCTTCTTCAAAACTGGCTTCTTCAAAACTGGCTTCTTCAAAACTGGCTTCTTCAAAACTGGCTTCTTCAAAACTGGCTTCTTCAAAACTGGCTTCTTCAAAACTGGCTTCTTCAAAACTGGCTTCTTCAAAACTGGCTTCTTCAAAACTGGCTTCTTCAAAACTGACTTCTTCAAAACTGACTTCTTCAAAACTGACTTCTTCAAAACTGACTTCTTCAAAACTGACTTCTTCAAAACTGACTTCTTCAAAACTGACTTCTTCAAACTGACTTCTTCAAAACTGACTTCTTCAAAACTGACTTCTTCAAAACTGACTTCTTCAAAACTGACTTCTTCAAAACTGACTTCTTCAAAACTGACTTCTTCAAAACTGACTTCTTCAAAACTGACTTCTTCAAAAAACTGACTTCTTCAAAACTGACTTCTTCAAACTGACTTCTTCAAAACTGACTTCTTCAAAACTGACTTCTTCAAAACTGACTTCTTCAAAACTGACTTCTTCAAAACTGACTTCTTCAAAACTGACTTCTTCAAACTGACTTCTTCAAAACTGACTTCTTCAAAACTGACTTCTTCAAAACTGACTTCTTCAAAACTGACTTCTGTAATCTCTGGGGCGGTTGTCCCTCTTGATGCAACCTATTGACTTGACCTCTTGTCAAGTATTTCTATAAATCTCTGGGGCGGTTGTCCATCTGCGCAACCTTCTGACTTGACCTCTTGTCAAGTATTTCTATAAATCTCGGGGCGGTTGTCCCTTTTGGCGCAACCTTCTGACTTGACCTCTTGTCAAGTATTTCTATAAATCTCTGGGGGCGGTTGTCCATCTTGGCGCAACCTTCTGACTTGACCTCTTGCCAAGTATTTCTATAAATCTCTGTGGACGGTTGTCCATCTTGGCGCAACCTTCTGACTTCAAAACTTATTTGCAACTTATTTGCAACGAAAACTGACTTGCAACTTATTTGCAACGAAAACTGACTGCAACTTATTTGCAACGAAAACTGACTTGCAACTTATTTGCAACGAAAACTGACTTGCAACTTATTTGCAACGAAACTGACTTGCAACTTATTTGCAACGAAAACTGACTTGCAACTTATTTGCACCGAAACTGACTTGCAACTTATTTGCACCGAAACTGACTTGCAACTTATTTGCACCGAAACTGACTTGCAACTTATTTGCAACGAAACTGACTTGCAACTTATTTGCAACGAAACTGACTTGCAACTTATTTGCAACGAAACTGACTTGCAACTTATTTGCAACGAAACTGACTTGCAACTTATTTGCAACGAAACTGACTTGCAACTTATTTGCAACGAAACTGACTTGCAACTTATTTGCAACGAAACTGACTTGCAACTTATTTGCAACGAAACTGACTTGCAACTTATTTGCAACGAAACTGACTTGCAACTTATTTGCAACGAAACTGACTTGCAACTTATTTGCAACGAAACTGACTTGCAACTTATTTGCGACGAAACTGACTTGCAACTTATTTGCAACGAAACTGACTTGCAACTTATTTGCAACGAAACTGACTTGCAACGAAACTGACTTGCAACTTATTTGCAACGAAACTGACTTGCAACGAAACTGACTTGCAACTTATTTGCAACGAAACTGACTTGCAACTTATTTGCAACGAAACTGACTTGCAACTTATTTGCAACGAAACTGACTTGCAACGAAACTGACTTGCAATTTATTTGCAACGAAACTGACTTGCAACTTATTTGCAACGAAACTGACTTGCACTTATTTGCAACGAAACTGACTTGCAACTTATTTGCAACGAAACTGACTTGCAACTTATTTGCAACGAAACTGACTTGCAACTTATTTGCAACGAAACTGACTTGCAACTTATTTGCAACTAAAACTGACTTGCAACTTCTTTGCAACTAAAACTGACTTGCAACTTCTTTCAACTAAAACTGACTTCAAAACTGACTTGCAACTTCTTTGCAACTAAAACTGACTTCAAAACTGACTTGCAACTTCTTTGCAACGAAAACTGACTTCAAAAACTGACTTGCAACTTCTTTGCAACTAAAACTGACTTCAAAACTTCTTTGCAACTTCTTTGCAACTAAAACTGACTTCAAAACTGACTTCAAATATATCTCTAATCTATAAACTCTCTATAAACACTCTCTCTCTTAATTTGCAAGTCAATTCAATTCAATAAATTGAAAAAAATTGTAAACAAAAATAAAAAATGTAAACAACATTTCACTCGAACGTACGTGAAGGTACGGTACTATTATGTTTGGTACATAAATAAAATTATTCTATACTGAATATAATAGTGAAATTAACTCTCTCTGAAATTAACTCTCTCTGAAATTAACTCTCTCTGAAATTAACTCTCTCTGAAATTAACTCTCTCTGAAATTAACTCTCTCTGAAATTAACTCTCTCTGAAATTAACTCTCTCTGAAATTAACTCTCTCTGAAATTAACTCTCTCTGAAATTAACTCTCTTTGAAATTAACTCTCTCTTACATTTAACTTCTCTTACATTTAACTTCTCTTACATTTAACTTCTCTTACATTTAACTTCTCTTACATTTAACTTCTCTTACATTTAACTTCTCTTACATTTAACTTCTCTTACATTTAACTCTGTTACAATTACTGTTTCACTAAAAAAATGTATCACTGGTGTCTGAAATGTTCACTGTGTTTTGTGTAAATTCTGACTTGATACTCATTATTAACTGTTAATAATACTGACTTTTCAAGTGTTTATAAATTACTTAAAAAAACAAAATGTACTTAACAAAAGTTCTACTGGCAAAATCCTCAGAGACGTGTCCTGAAGACGTCTTGCTGGCTACTTCTTGGATGAAAACTAGGCGTGGAGAACTTGGAGTCGTGACAACACCGTTTCAAGGGTGGATGTTACGAACTAGAAGTCGTGACACGCCGGTCAACTGTTTTATCCTGATGCAGGGTAATTTCTATCTTGGCCAAAGAGTGGCCTCTTCTTAAAGTAATCTTCTTCTTAAAGTAATCTTCTTCTTAAGTAATCTTCTTCTTAAAGTAATCTTCTTCTTAAAGTAATCTTCTTCTTAAAGTAATCTTCTTCTTAAAGTAATCTTCTTCTTAAAGTAATCTTCTTCTTAAAGTAATCTTCTTCTTAAAGTAATCTTCTTCTTAAAGTAATCTTCTTCTTAAAGTAATCTTTTTATCCTGGTATAGGGTCTTCTTATCCTGGTAAAGGGGTCGCCAGCTGTTAACCCCTCCGTCTATGGCCCTGGGTTGGTTCGGATCGACGGGGGTTCTAGTTACGGAGGCAAGCAACGGATATTTCTTCTATATACTTTTCTTCTATAACTTTCTAATTCTTTTCTCTCGCTTTATGGGGTCGACACTCTGTTAATTGTTTTCTTTCAATAATACTCTGATACTTCTACTTTTCTGACTAAATTCCTCTGAAGATAGCCCAACTCGAGGGGAAAATAAAAAAGTTTCTCTACTGTAATTTTCTTCTTAAAAATTTACAGGTAGTGGTCTGAATTTTACAGGGGTAGAGGTTCGACCTCTTTCGACCATAGCTCAGGCCGGAATCTAAAAATATTAAGGAGGCAAGGGCCTCTGCCCCTCCCGCAGCGAGGCTGCTACAGGGGAGTCTCTTAGCAGTGACCAAAGCAAGAGCCGTAATGAAGTGTCCTCCTTTTACAATACATGTATAATATATAAGCCTGAATGTTGGGGAACGGCAGTTGAGGTTAAGTTTCACCCCTTTTAAACACGATCAGATGTTTGAAAGATTCCAATAAAGATTTTAAAAAAATAAATAAAAATAAAAACTAATCTTATTTTTTTTTGCCACGTCTTCATTTCTGAAGGCGATTTCATTTCATAGTCGTACACAAGTACAATTGAAGTACATGACTGAGTACATTTTTGTTTGGGTTTATTACAATTATGATTTCGATTATGGATTACTTCCCATTCGCTTATGATTGTCCCTTACAGTTCTATTAAAGTACATTCTTACATTATATATAAAGTCATTACATTCAATTATAGTTTCATTGAAGTACATTACGTCGTTACCATTCTTACAGTGTTTTTATATATATATATATGGTTATATTATATGGTTAGATTATATGGTTAGATTATATGGTTAGATTATATGGTCAGATTATATGGTCAGATTATATATGGTTATTAGTACAGCACAAGTACATGAGACATGACAAGATAATTTATATACAACATAATATGTTATATTACATTTTTAATATGTTATGAATTTGGATCAGAGCGAAAGATGTTGTTTATCTTAGAAACGTTCAATTCTGCTATGATTCGCGAATTCGACCACTCAACTACTGTAAGCCTAATGATGTCTTGTGAGGGTGAACGCACTTAAAAGAAAAAAAAGAAAAAAATACATGTGGACGTATTTTACATGTAAGTAACAGAATAGTTGTGCGTAATATAGACGCGCGTAAAATATGGACTGATAGGTTGATAGGTATCAGTATTATTATTATGATTAAAGAATTTACCATACATTCAATACGGAAGATGTCCAATACTAAACACGTGATTCAGTGTTCAAGGTATGGAAAACGTGAAGAGAATCAAGTTACTTTATGACGTCATAGTTATTGAATTTTGTACGTATAATACAAATCATTATTAGGGAGATTTACAAGAACGAATTAGAGGCAAAGAGTGGGCATTAATGACTAAAAAGTACAACTACGGGTTCCAATCCTGTTATATGCAATGTGTATGCATATAATCTAGGGACGAGGGTGAGATGCAAGACAATCATAATTAATTAATAACTTCTATAACAAATAAAAATGGATACGACTAAACCATAGGTATGGTAGATCGTAGGGTTTTGACCGAACAAAAATAGGAAGCCACAAGTAAAATTATTATCCAAACTCGCGTTAAGCGATTTTGGTTCTTATGTAAAATGAATATTGATTATTCATTGTCCATTTTTACACATATATATATATATATATATATATATATATATATATATTATATATATATATATAATATATATATTATATGATGAATAAAACCACGAAGGGAAAAAAAACACAAAGTGGTTGTCAAGCGCTTTCGTCTCATGACATCCTCAGGAACACTGAGTGTTCCTGATGATGTCATTAGACGAAAGCGCTTGAGCACCACTTTCTGTTTCTTTACCCTTCGTGGTTTTATCATCATAAATATTTTTCAAGTGTCTCTTTCGGAAATAATTTATATATATATATATATATATATATATATATATATATATATATATATATATATATATAATACAGGGCGTCCCAAAAAAATGTATACACACTTTAACAGCTGATAGCTCAATTGAGTTTCTTTCTTTCCAAGTTAATCCCATTAGAATTAATAATGGCAGTCAGACTAAGCTTTGAACAAAGGAAATTCATTCTAAAATGCTACTGGAAGTGTGAAAACGCAGTTGAAGTGCAAAGCAGTTTAGGAGGAGTTTCAAACAGATCACCAACGCGACTTACCATCACTCGAATTAGAGATAAGTTTGAAGCCGATGGAACTGTTCAGAATGTCCACAAGAGCGTTCCGGAAGACCACGGACATCGACAAGCCCCACAAAGCAAGAAAGAGTACTGGAAACGTATCACCAAAGTCCAAGAAAATCTGTGCGGCAAGCGAGTCGTGAGGTAGGAATTTCAGAATCGTCTGTCCAACACATTTTGAAGCGCTGTCAATGGAAAGTTACATTCCAAGATTAGTCCATGCTATTAATGAAGATGATCCGGACCGAAGAGTGGAGTATTGCGAGTGGTACTTGGCACGATGTGGATGTGGATTGGACGAAGGGGTTTCGTAGAATACCCTCCGCGTTCACCAGACCTCACACCACTAGACTTTTTTTTATGGCGATACTTAAAGACAAAGTCTACGCTATAAAACCTGCAACAGTCGCTGAATTGAGAGCAGCCATTGAACGAGAATGCACACAAATACCAAACGAAATGTTCGTGATGTTTGCGATTCCATTGCTTCGCGTTATCAGCAGTGCCTGGACCAGAACGGACGTCAGTTTGAAAACGGCGTAGACAAAACAATTAAATAATGTCTGTAGATTCTATTACATTTTGAAAATGAAATGTATTTTAATAAACACTGCCTTTATAATTATTTAAAGTGTGTATACATTTTTTTGGGACGCCCTGTATATATATGTGTGGTTCTGAATACCATTTTGTTATTTTAACCCAGCTTGGTATGAAATAAGCTTCCACGAATTACGTATTGAAAATTGGTGCACTAATTGGGTTGATTTTAAAATAAGGAAATATTTTTTAATCTTGTTTTGAAAATTACTGAAATGATGTAATAATTTTAACGTAATAAATAACAGTTTATTTGATATCAAACTGGTTAAAAATAATTAAATATTATTTATTTATATATATATATATCTATATCTATATATATAGAAGAGGAAGTTTGTTTGTTTGTCTGTTTGTCTGTTTGTTTGTTCTCTATTGAAATGAATATGGCTGCACCAAATAGTGTTTTAGGTAGTGAATCAGATATAACTTTTCACGGGGAATCTAATGGTGTGCACAGTAGGTAGGTACAGTAGGTAGGTAGGTACAGTAGGTAGGTAGGTACAGTAGGTAGGTAGGTACAGTAGGTAGGTACAGGTACAGTAGGTAGGTAGGTACAGGTACAGTAGGTAGGTACAGGTACAGTAGTAGGTACAGTAGGTAGGTAGACAGTTTTATTTAGTAAATGGGTAGTACAGTAGGTAGGTACAGTAGGTAGGTAGGTACAGTAGGTATGTAGGTAGGTAGGTACAGTAGGTAGGTAGGTACAGTAGGTAGGTACAGTAGGTAGGTAGACTAGACAGTTTTATTTAGTAAATGATACATTAAAATCTTGTTTAGTTTTGAATGACGGCATAAAGTCACGGATTTAAGTTGAATCTAATGGTGTGCATAAAAGTTTTAAATTTCGAGAACTTTTTAAAATATAAGGTTAAGGATAAGTTTTGCATTTTGACACAAAAAAAGCTTAAAATCATTATTTTCGAGAACTTTTTAAAATATAAGTTTAAGGAATAGAGTTTTTGCATTTGACATTGAGTGTGACTTTTGCTATAATGTTATAATGTTATATGTTTCAGACCAACAAAGACCTAGGATCCACTCATGGCTGGTCTACCTAACTGTGTTCGTAATCGTGTATTGTGTATACACATACGAGGAAAAGTGTAGGTGTGGCTGTAAAGACTGTACAGTAATGTAGAAATGTGTGTGCACCCATTATGGGTCTCCCATTTAAAGGTGTTTGTGGGGCAAGTGAAGATCATGAGTTTTTCAATACCTCACAGTACTATGGGGGGCACCGCTCGCAGAGGAATCTCTTTAAATGGGTGTGTAAAGGACAGAGAGTATCCCCTAACCCAAGACGCTGCCTCCCTATATCCCACAACACTTGTGTTGAGCTGTGGGATCTATCCCCACAAAGCCTTAATTTTACTACCTTAAACTATACCTTTCTATCAACATGCGCGTCCAATCGATTCTTAAACATGTTTATAGACGTGCTACTAATTACTTCTACCGGCAAACTATTCCAGCTATTTACTATTCTATGCGTAAAAAAGTTTTCGCAACTGCTATCTCGAACCTTCTACTTGTCAACTTACACCCGTTATTTCTAGTCCTATTATATGAGATATTTCGAAAAAGCTATCTCTATCTACGTTATCAAACCCATTCATAATTTTGAAAACCTGGATTAGATCACCCCTAACCTCCTAGTCTCGAGTGTAGTCATTTTAACTCTTTAAGCCTATCCTCGTACGACTTTGACCTAAGAGACGGAATCATCTTAGTTGCTCGTCTTTGAACTCTTTCGATTTTGTCTATATCTTTGCGCATATGCGGATTCCAAAATTGGACCGCGTACTCCAAATGGGGTCTAACTAATGATTTATAAAGAGGAACTATAATATCGCGCGATTTGTACTCAAAATTTCGAGCTATAAAACCTAACACTTTGTTCGCCTTATGACCGCCGCTGTACTTTGTTTCGCTACTTTTAAATCACCAGTGACTATAACTCCTAAATCTTTTTCCTGCTCTACGCTTGTTTAAATCTTTCCCTGACATACTATACGCAAAATTACCGTTACGCGAACCTATATGCATAATTTTGCACTTATCCACGTTAAATCTCATTGCATGTGACTGACCAAACAACGATTTTATTCAGATCTTCCTGAATTTTACCTCTATCTTCGTCATTAATCGCCCTACCACCCAGCTTCGTGTCATCCGCAAACTTGAAACTGTACTGACTAGGCCGACATCTAAATCGTTAATATATATAAGAAAAAGCAAGGGGCCCAATACAGAACCCTGAGGAACGCCACTCGCTACATTAGCCCAACACGACTCCGCTCCATCAACGACCACCCTCTGTTTCCTGCCTCGCAACCATTCTTCTAGCCAATTTATTACTACAACCCTGATTCCATGAGCCTTAGTTTTTCAATCAGTCTTTTGTGCGGCACGGTGTCAAACGCTTTTTGAAATCTAAATACACTACATCAACCGCCCGATGTCTATCGTAAACGTTAACCACGCTTTGGAAAATTCTAAAAGATTAGTTAAGCAAGATTTGTTTCGCCTAAAACCGTGCTGCGTATTTCTGACCAGATTATGCACTTCTAAGTGTTCGACTATACGATCCCTAATTATTGATTCCAGTAGCTTACCTACAACAGACGTTAAACTGATTGGCCTATAATTTCCCGCCGCACCTTTATCTTTATGTTTTGACACCCAATGGAAAAACACGTAACATTGTTTACACTGAAGTGCTACAAAATGTCTGATGTTTTCAAGGAATAAAAACAATTACCAAAACTTTGTGTTTATGTGTTCATTTAGTTTTGTTCATCTTTTTACCTTATTTTGACACACCCTTACATCCCGGGTAATGCCGGGTATCTCTGCTAGTATATATATAATATATATACAGGGTGTCCCGTAAGTCTGGACCCATAGGGAAAAATAATAAAATTACAAAATAGTCCAAAAATTTATTACATAATCTGTTCAAAGTGTCCGCCGTTGTGTCGCACACATAGTTGAAGACGCAATCTCCACTGCGACAGCACTTTCTGAATCACAGTCGCAGAAATTTCTTGACACGCCTCCACAATGCGTGCTTTGAGGTGGAAATGTTCTGAAGTTTAACCTCGTACACTTTGGCTTTCAAGTGGCCCACAAATAAAAATCATAATAAAAAATAATAAAAAAATAATAATAATAAAATAATAATAATAACAATAAAAAAAATATATTATAAATCCCTATGGGTCCAGACTTACGGGACACCCTGTATATATATATATATATATTATATTATATATATATATATATATATATATATAATTAATCCTATTATATGATAAACTTTGCTGTTATAAACATGGCTATTTATTATTTTAAGTAACCCTTTCTAAGTTTTAAGTTTATAAGAAAGTTTCCACTGCTCAAAATAAAGACTGTTACATTGTCTGTACCTTTACGTGCACAGAAAAAAGATACTTGTTTTCACAACCAAAATAATGAGTTACATATTGTCCAAATGTTTAATTAACCCACGCAATTGCTCCACTAAACATACTTCTTTGTCTGGTTACAAACTTCAATAGTTGGATTAACCATTTAGGTTTGGTTGGCAAATAATTTGGTTGTTTTTATCAAGAACTTTTCTCTTTTTAATGTAACTTAAAACTTCAACTTATTAACTTAAAACTTTAACTTACTGTAAATACTTTAACTTTAAATTTAGTTTAACTTAATTTTTTTTATCGCGCATTGTTTTCTCTTAACTAGACATTTTAAATACTATAAGTACTTTTTTCTAGTTTGACCTTGATAATTATTTAAAATATTAACTCAAAAGTGTTTGATTATTACGTAGTTTTAGTTGTCTTTTTTTTTTTTTTTGCAGAATTTATTTCATGTTATTTGAGTTGCATATTTACTGATTCCTCTGTTCAAAAATATCGGGAAATTAAAAATTTGAATGCAGCAATTTACTTTCTTTTTCCTATAGGATAAGGATAAGTGAAAATTTAATGCAGTTATAATATTTTCATCTTTATACCGGGTGTTTCAAAAGTCCCTCACTAATTCGATTTTCAATTTTCTTTGCAGCTAATCGACCAACGACGTTCATCTTCTGGTAAACTCTTACTCAGTAGTTGAGAATTTTTTTGAGTCTACATTTGAAGTTTTGCTCCGTTTTCTTCTGCTACCATGCTGACTCTAGTGCAGAGGTGTAAAATCGTTGCATGGCAGGAGGTTTTTCAATCTGTGGTCGAAGTGCAGCGACGATTCCGGGCAGTCTACGGACAGCATTATGCACCGGATAGGAACACCATCGTCGCCACCCACCGGAAGTTTATGGAGACCGGATCCGTAAAGGACGAACCACGATCAGGAAGATCTCGAAGTGGGCGGAGTGAGGAGAATGTCGAAACTGTCCGTGAGGCGTTTACTCAGAGTCAAGGAAAGTCCATTCGGCGAGCTGCTGCGGAACTAAACATCAGCGCGACATCTATCCAACGGATTTTGCGGCGTGGTCTCAAGCTGTATCCGTACAAGATCCAGGTGGTTCAGAAGCTGGAACCTCAAGACTACGATTGCCGGGTGGAGATGTGTGAGACACTGCTGCATCACTACGAAAGAGACCCATCGATCCTGGAGCACATGTGGTTCAGCGACGAAGCTCTCTTCCACCTTTCTGGTCGCGTCAATCGGCACAACACCCGCATCTGGGGAACTTACAATCCTGCGGAGATCCGTGAACATGAAAGGGACACGCCGAAATTGGTCGTCTGGTGTGCCATCTCCTCAGCTGGGCTGATTGGTCCGTTCTTCTTCCGGGATCAAGATGGAAATTCCGTGAACGTCAACGGAGACAATTACCTTCGTATGCTTCAGGAGTTCTGCATCCCCCAACTGTCAGCTGTAGCTGACATGCAAGAAGTCATTTTCCAGCAAGACGGCGCCCCTGCTCATTACTCGCGTGAGGTTCGCTCATTTCTGAATAAGCAGTTCCCGGATCGGTGGATTGGTCGCCGTGGTCCCATCGAATGGGCTGCTCGCTCGCCTGATCTTACCCCATGCGACTTCTTTTTGTGGGGCTACATTAAGAGCAAAGTGTACGCCACCAAGCCGCGAGTCCTCCCCACACTAGAAGAACGGATTAGGAATGCGTGTGCTTCTGTTACTCCCGAAATGTTGTCCAATGTCGGCCAAGAATGCGTAAAACGGTGGCTCGCTTGTTTCGAAAAAGACGGTGCCCACGTTGAGGTGTACCAGTGACTTTCCAGTAGACTTATGAAGCCAAGTTTGATGCCACCAAAATTCTCATGAATCGTAGACTCAGCAACCAAATTGTCATTTGGTTCCTCTTGTAATTGCTATTTTAATAAAATTTTAAAAATAATGAGGGACTTTTGAAACACCCTGTATAGGACCCTATATATATATATATATATATATATATATATATATATATATATATATATATATGACCCTATATATATATATATATATATATATATATATAATATATATATATATATATATATATATATATACGTGTACAGGGCTATTCAAAATGATTCACTTGATTTCAAATGAGAATATTTTTTAATGTTACAAATACAGTGTGATTTGTGATACATCAACCAAAAGAAAAACTGTCCAAATTTTGTCTCTCACCTCATAAATGCTCTATGTGACTTCCCCTAGTTACACGAGCAACGTCGACACGATAGTCGAATTCCTCCCATACTCGCTCCAGCATGTCCTCAGACACGCGCGGTCGTCCTGTGGACTTGCCTTTACACAAACATCCTGTTTCCTCGAACTGCCGATACCACCGACGGATGCTCTGAGCACCCGGTGGATCTGTTCTGTAACGTCGACGAAACTCACGCTGCACTGTGACTACCGATTTACAGCTCGAAAACTGCAACACACAAAACGCCTTCTGCTGTGCGGACGCCATTTTCACACTGACTGTTTGTTGCTAGGCTAGGCCACGGCGTAACTTTGGAGCCCTCTCGCGGTGATCTTGTAAAACTCAGAGATTTCCTCTTTCATGTGGTGTATGCCCAGTTGATGCACGGTTGATAGGTACGGAAGTATTCTGTTGAAATCGGATGAATCATTTTAAATAGCCCTGTATATTAGCTGTTATGCCCAGGATTTGCTTGGGGTGGGCTGATTGTATAATTACTACTATAATTCACCGAAAATGCCTGTCTGTCTCTCTGTCCGCAGAAAAAACTTTAAAGTTTCTGAACCGATTTCGACCAAACTTCGTATGGTGGATGGGGTGATGAGTAATGAATGAAAATGTGTGTGTGACAAGATCTCCTCCCCCTACACCAATTACTGGGCCTGAAGGCCCCAGCACCGCGATAAAACTATAGAAAAGAACGGAGCCATGAAAATCTTGAGCTTCACATTGTGTCAAGATTTGTGAATCTTAAGATTTTCATGACTATAGTTTTACTGACCAAATAATTGAACCCCCAATTACTGTCGGTTCAATTATTTTGTCAATAAAACTATAGAAAAGAACGCAGTAATGAAAATCTTGAGCTTCACATTGCTGCCCGTAATAATAATAATAATGAAAAAGAAAATTTGTTGCTAGTTTCCAAAGACCCTAGCACCGCGGTCTATAGCGGGTATGCTATGTGACCGATTATAATTCTACGCATCGGAAAAACCCGTCTGTAAGACGGGCGGGTATGCTAGCATAAAATCAATTTGGGTGTGTCCGTGAACTTTTGACTCTGAAAAAAGCTGAATTTTTTAAAATAATTACATGGTTAGAGAGGAAAAAAAAAGTTGACGGAACGTTGTTTGTTTGAATATCGAGCTTCAACATCGAACCATAAAAAGCATTCTGAAGAATGCTTTTTATAGTTCGATGTTTTATTGACCAAATAATTAAACCCATAGTAATTAGGGGGCTTGCAGTCCCCCAATTACTGTCGGTTCAATTATTTGGTCAATAAAACTATGGAAAAGAATACATATACCTAGGGTTGTAATTACTGGGCCCGAAGGCCCCAGCACCAAAATAAAACTATAGAAAAGAATGCAGCCATGAAAATCTTGAGCTTCACATTGTCTCAAGATTGTGAAGCTTAAGATTTTCATGACTATAATTTTATTGACCAAATAATTGAACCCCCAGTAATTGGGGGACCTACACAATGTGAAGCTCAAGCTTTTCATGGCTGCGTTCTTTTCTATAGTGGCCCTGTGGTCCCCCAATTACTGGGCCCACCCACCCCACCCCCAATTACTAGGCCCAGCCCAGCCCGCACCCTAATTACTGGCAGCAGCACCGCCTGTAAGGCCCTGTTTCGCTAAAATTCAGCTCTTTTTTGGAGAGACCCCAAAAAAGTTAACAACAAACGGACAGACAAACAGACAGACGGAAAGACAGAGACAGACAGATAAACAAATGGAAACGGACAAACACACGGACGGACAGACAGAAAGACGCAACTTGCTTTTATACCTTTCAAAAGGTTCCGTGCGATGATTCCTCATTTCACAAAGGTGAAGCTTGTCGCCCCTCCTCTCGAGATGTCCTGGTGAAGTAGTGAGTTGGTTTCTTGTACTCTCCACCTCACACGCCAGGTACGCCCGGCTCATCGGGGATTGTTCTGAGCCAGGCGTCTAATATTCTTTTGAAGATGTCCACTGCAACACCATTCGTGTTCCTTAGGTCTTTGGGCAGCTGATTAAACAGTTTTGGTCCTCTCACAACAAAACTATCCTCTCACAACATATAAATGTTGCTTAGTTTAAACAAAACTATTATTATTTGCTTTTAAATCTAAAGTTTTTGAGCGAAAATATAAAAATTTTCACTTGAAAATAATTTAATAAGAATGTGATGTAAAGAAAAGCTACACATAGTGAATTTGTTAGACGCATCCACAACTCCCATTGACGTGGCGAGATGAGTCGTCTGGACGTTGCGTGATGAATATCACAGGCAGAGCTGTTCGAAACCGGTAAAGGTAATTCCAAAGTAATCATAATTTATGTTAATTTTCAACAGTGTTTGTTTAAATTAAACAAATATTTTTCCACACTGAATAAAAAAGTTTTCATTGAAGTTTTAAGTAATTTACGTTAAATAAACGATTCGGTTTTAGTAAACAAACCAAAAATTTTTAGTTTCAAACAAAATGTTATGAACACACGGCAAAATTTATATGAATTTTTATTTGATCTAAAAATGATTGTAGCTTTGGACCCCAAAAAGTAAATAGCATCATATAATAAAAAGCGTTTCCTATACGTACCTACAGTTTCGGAAAATGTTTGCCTGAAAACATGAACATTTTTGAAAAACATAAAAATTACTAAATTGTACTTTTTAAAAATTTTTATTTCTGGCACCAAAAAGAATAAAAGCTGCAAAGAAAAACAAACTAAAACCAGTTACGATTTTTTAGGTGAACTTTGTTTTGAAACTATTTCCCTCCAACTGCTTTAAATATGTTGGAAAGAATACGGCGTGTAATGAAAGTTAGAATTTTGATGAAGTGATGATGATATTCTATGTATTTTGTGGAAGAGAGAGATTGTTTATGTTGATTTTAAAATATTCATACAGGACATACGAGATACTCACTCACTCTCTCTTCTTAAGAATCAAATCTTTGGTAATATAACAAATATAAATATAGGATTTTTCGGACTCATTCATTTTAGTTAAAATTTTAATCTTAACTAAAATGAATGAATATGAACGAAACACCATTGAATGCTTCATCGCAACGTGCTATAATTACTCCTGTTTACTGATTTTTGCATGAAATTCACACAAAAGCTTCAACTTTACAAAACAACAGCTGAATGTAAGCGACATGAAACTCTATTTCAAACTGTGCTCATTCAATATTAACTGTTCACTTCAGATGCCATAAATTAACCAAAATCCGATAATGTGAGTGTTGCTCTATACTTAAAAGTTATTACAAGAATCGATAGGATTTAGGGGGGGGGGATTTCTTTTTGGGAGGGAATATTACGGTAATAAGTTTAAAAACTTATAACATGATCTTTGTTTTACGAGGAAGGTAATTCTTTAAATTCTAACAAGTAAATACTTGAACAGTATAAGAGTACATTAAAGTGGAATCTTTTTTTACATATATTTAAGTAATTCTTATGATCATATATGAAATTATCTTTGTTCGCCGAAGATGGTTTGGGGCATACGATAGTTTCCATTTCTTTAGAATTAAATAGAATAACCTAATTAATTATCTTTTGCTCTTAATTATCCGTTTTTGATAGTCATAAACATAAACACCGAGTTATCTACACGCGCTGAATAGATAAAGGTTGAACTGAATGAAGGAATATAAAGGATCATGCATGTGATAATAAAATGAGCCCTCGGTAAAATGTCTGAAGCAACAATTTTACGTACAAAGTCACCAAGATCACAAAGAGAACTTGTCTTGTATCCAAAACATGTTATAGATCGATGACGATGCCTCGTACTCTTAATATCCATCCATCCATCGTGTTCTGCCTATCAGGCAGGTCCAACTCATGTGTCCCGCCAAAGTATTCTATCCTGAGCTATCCTTTTCATCTCATGGTAGCTCCTGTCTTCTGTCTTTCGCTTATCACCTTAATGAGTCTTCTTTCCTCCCTCACCTGTTACAGTACTTCCTCATTACTTTGGTGTTCCCTCCAGCTTATCTTTAGCATTCTTCTCCAAATCCACATTTCAAAACTTTCCAGGAGTTTCTCTTCAGTTGTTTTCAGTGTCCATGTTTCTGCTCCATACAGTACCAGACTCCATATCAAGCTTTTTACTAACCTTTTCTTCAGCTTCAAGTTGAGTTTACCTGTAAGTAAGTCTTTTGTTTCTCTCCAAAGTTACCTTACCCATACCAATTCTAGATCTTACTTCCTTATTGCAATCTCCATTGTTGGTTAATAAACTTCCCAGATATTTAGGCTGCTCAGCTTCTTCTAAGGTCCGATTTCCTATCGTTAGGTTTATTTGTGCTCCTTTCCTTCTTGCAATTTTCATTACCTTTGTCTTGGTCTCATTAATTCTCACTCCGAATTCTTCCGCCGTTGTTGTCAAGCTATTGACCATTCTTTGCAGTCCTTCCTCAGTACTACAAACAAATGCCTTGTCATCTGCAAACCTCACAGATTTGACCAATTTACTTCCCACTTTGATTCCCTCTTCCAGATCTGAGAGTGCTTCTATTATCATTGCTTCCGCATAGATGTTAAATAACACGGGGGACAGGGAGCATCCTTGCCTTACCCGTTTCCCAACCAATCCAGGCTCCGCTTCTCCTACTACAACTCTAACATTCACAGTCTGGCTAAGATATAGATTTTTTATCAGCCTACGGTCCCTCCAGTCAACATTAATTTTTTCAAAGTCAATAAAACTAACAAACACTTCCTGATCATGTTCCAGCACTCTCTCGCCCATCATTCTTGTAATACCAATAGCTTCTTTTGCTCCGGATATAGCACCATTTTTATTTTTGATCGCCCAATTAGATTAGACAAACACACTGTAGTGATTGAGAGGGTAAAATAGTTCAGTATCTTGGATTTCCAAATATAAGGTTGTAACATATATTCTGCTCTATTTTTCAGTTCATTCAGAACAAAAATTAAACGACTTATAAGGACAAATTTACTCGAATTTTTAGTTTATTCACAACAAAAATTAAATGACACAATGACAAATTAATCATCAATATAATTCCCTTCCTTTTCTATAACCTCCTCCTCCACCTGTAGAAAAGTTTTTTTATGATACGTTCGAAGAAATCCCTTGGTTTCGAGTTAAAAAAAGCGATCACTTCGTTTTCGATAGCTTCCCTGGATTGCAACTTTTGTCCATCTCGATGGTGTTGCAGACTTCTGAATAAATGGTAGTCTGAAGGTGCGATGTCCGGAGAATAAGGAGGCTGAGGCATTTTTTCCCAACCTAATGCCTCCAATTAGGCAGTGGTGATTCGAGCAGTGTGAAGGCGCGCGTTATCCTGGTGGAATAGAACACCTCTGCGATTAATTAATGCAGGACGTTTTTCTTGTAATGCCATCTTCAATCGTTGGAGTTGTTGGGAGTAGACTTCAGCTGTGATTGTTTGGTTATCTGACAGAAGCTCAAAATGAATAATTTCTTGCATATCCCACCAAACGCATAGCAAAATTTTCTTTGGATGGGGTCCATTCCTTGGCTGAGGTTCAGGCTTTGTTTCACAGCTAAGCCACTGATGTCGACGCTTAATATTGTTATAGAGGATCCACTTTTCATCCCCAGTGACGATCCGATTCAAAAATGGTGCCTGTAGTTGCCGAGAATGCAGTGATGTGCAAATATCGATTCGATGTTGAAGATTCGCTTGTGACAAATCATGCGGAACCCATTTTCCAACCTTCACTACTTTTCCTAACAGCTTCAAATGACGATGAATGGTCATATGGCTAACGCCGAGTTGTAGGGCAAGTTCTCTTACAGTTACCGTTGGGTTTTCCTCCACTGTTGCTTTCAGCAACTCTTCATCTAACTCATTTGGTCGTCCTTTTCGTTGATAATCTCTCAGACTGAAGTCTCCATTTCTGAACTTCTCAAACCATCTCATACACATCCATTCGCTCACATCATTTTTTCCATAAACTCTTTGAATGTTTCTTGCGGATTCACTAGCGTTAGATCCTTTATGGAACTCATACAGCATCACATGTCGAATATGCTCTTTCGTGGGCTCCATGTTTTTTCAATTACTGTAATATCGTAGGGGCGGCGTTGTAACTGTATGAAAAACACAAGAGAAAATATTTATTAGCCTAATCCTACAATAGCCTTAGTCATTCTGTATCATTCTGTATCGTGATAAAATCTGTGCGAACCTGTCGCCGCGTGTAGTTTGCAACATTTCTAAAACTATTTCACATTATCTTGAGGTTATTCTATTATCTATCGTTCGTTTTCTAATCGAGCAGAATTTATGTTACAACCTGATAGAAGGGGATTATAACGTCATGACAAGTATTCTACAGATAAATGAACGAGAAAAGGAAAGGAAGGCAGGGAAACAAGAATGAGAGTAGAAAAAAATCAGATGCCCGGGCTCAACTAGGCGCAAGAAAGTTTTAAGAGTAAATTCTCTTTGTAAAAGGTTTTGGGGCTCCAAACACAGAGACCTACTAACTCCACAAGGAGGCCAGTAGATTCCTTAAAAAATGACTGCAAAACGTCGACATCTTCTCACAAAACGGAAGATATATATATATTTTCTACCAACAATGAGGTCACACTTCAAAAAATAGTAGGGAAGGAAGTAGGTGAAAACGCCATCCAGGATATTCGTTACTAGTTACATTACAAACACAAATATCCCTCGCTCGCCAGGCGATATCTAACCCATGCAAAGAATGTCACTTTTCCACAGCAAAAACATAAACTTGCCTGCATTGAAAGTGATTCTACGCGAAAACACCTGCTAATACAAAAGTGTCAGAAATTAACATTGAGGCCAAAAAGCATCAGAGTATTTTGAGTGTATTTGATATAATTTTGGAGGTATTTTCGTTTGACATTGCGAACGATATCAGCAAACAAACACGACGCCACACCGAATGCAGCGGTTGCAATACCAGATTTAACTTCCTCGAACACCATAAAAACTCTCGAGGTAACGAAGATATGACGTAATGATAAAAATATGAATAAGATTTTGCAACTAACAAACCCATTTTTCCAGTTCTTGTTCTTTCTCTACTGTGCTCTTTTTCTCTAGAAAAATATAGCGGTTTAAAAATGAGTGTAATAAAATAATCGTGATAAAAACACCACAACCTTTTGAAACACACCTTAGAAATAAGGTAAAAAATGCTTCATATATACGAGGGTCGGTACGAAAGTAATGCTGCTTATTTTTCAGTTCATATTTACTTTTTTATTATATATATATATATATATATACAGGGTGGGCCGTAAGTTTCCATACATAGGAAAAATAAATTTTGTTATGGACAACCATTTTTATTTATATAATATGCTCTACATGGTTGCCATTGTTTTGAAAACACATTTCAATACGTGTTCCCCACTGTTGATGAACACGCATTAGCACAGTTGACGTTATGCTTGTAATGGCGTTGGTGATACGTTCCTTTAGATGATTTATGTCTCGTATCTTTTCCTGATACACCATGGCCTTCAAGTGCCCCCAAAGATAGAAATCAAGGGGGTGAGATCTGGGGATCTGGGAGGCCACTCCACAGGACCACGCCGACCAATCCAAGCATCCGGAAACTGCTGATCCAAATACCGACGCACGTGAAGACCATAATGAGGTGGAGCTCCATCTTGCTGGAAGTAAACTAGGAAGTTACCTTCCTCGTTTAGCAGGGATGGGAAAATCTCTTCTTGCAACATGTTAAGATACCTTTCGGCATTAAGATTGCCACTGACAAAAATTGGTCCAATAATTCTGTCACCCCATATCCCGGCCCACACATCACTTTACCGGCACCTTGCATCTTCGTCGGACTCAGCCAGTTAGGGTTAGCATTACTCCAATAACGTATGTTTTGCCGATTAACCTCTCCAGTCTCCATTGACGTAAAAATTTGCTTCATCAGTAAACAAGATCTTACGTCAAACGCATATTCTTAGGGTATCTGAAACATAAAAACAAACGTTTAATTTTTCCTATGTATGGAAACTTACGGCCCCCCTGTATATATATATATATATATATATATATATATATATATATATATATATATATACACACACACATATATATATTATATATATATATATATATATATATATATAATATATATATATACATATACTATACTGTATATATACACACTACACACACACACATATATATATATATATATATATATATATATATATACAGGGTGGGCCAAAAATTATTACTCTGATTTTGAACAATATAATTTTACCTTCATCAAATGTTATTTGTACAATCAATATATGTGTCCTGTGTAGAATTTCATGGTTTTTTTCTCGGTCAAGTTGGATTTTTGCTAACTGTAACTATTATTTTGTAATTCGCTGTTATACAGACACAGGTAGAAAAACTTTGTTTCTATACAGTTACCTAATTGATTCTAAGATTATGCGGAATGTGCACGCTTGCAACCTTGACTTCTCTCTTATCGACGGCAGTACCTCATCAAGGATTTTTTCTTGGTAATAAACAGCAGTGATTTTGGCATTTTGATCAACAAAAACAATCTCTGACTTCCCTAACTTTGAAATGAAGATGGAAACCATGACTTTTTGAGAAAAAATGCGGACGTTCCCTGCAAAGTAGATCTAGACTGATAGATTTTTTGTCCTGTCTTTCATAAACTCGGTCATTTTGTGTGTTTACTGTTGAAGCAGCCGTAAAGGTCTTCTCGTCGCTGAACCATATTTTCGTCACTTCTCTGTCTGGGAATCGATCTAACAGAGCACGACATTTTTCAACTCTTGCTTACTTATTTGATGCAGAGAGCTTATGAACTTCGACTCTTTTAAAACATTTAAGACCCAGATCATCTTTTACTATACGACGAACACCAGAGCGAGAAATACCAGTAGTTTTTGAAATTTCTCTAACGGACTTGTGGGTGTTGGACCGTTCTTCTTGACTGCATATCATGGATGAAACAGTTTCAATATTTTCCTCAGTACATGATGTTTTTGGCCTTCCACTGCCTTCTTTTCGTTTGGTCGACCCTGTGATATGGATTTTCTTTATGAGATATTGAAGTCCAGGTATCGTCCATCGTTTATTTGGAAACTCTTTCTTCATTCGTTTTGCACCCCAGTGTTTCTCCTTACGCAGGTTCAATATCAATGCTTCATCTTCCAAAGCGTATTTCATTATGTTATAACTTATTCATCAACTATAGCAGAATGATGGTCTGAAATTAAAAAGGAAAATAAATTAATTATTTTGTGTAAAAATTAGGAAAATTAATTATTTATGGAGAAACTGACTGTCATCTGAACGTATCAGTTGCTGACTTTGACTGCCTTTCAGTTAAGCACCATATTCTGATACCTCCCTCCAGTTGTGAGCCTGTACCTCTACTCTGGTGCGGTGAATCAAATCTAGATTCAAAGCAAGCGTTTGAAAGAGTAAAAGTACGGGTACAACATACGGCCTCAGCAGTAATATCAATATAGAGGGTGAGCCACAATATTTTTCAAAAGTTGGGTAATATTTTTTTTGGCTCACCCGATATATATATATATATATATATATATATATATATATTACTTTTGTTACTTTTGTTGAGTTTGAACGACGGTTCAGGATCGACCTGCGGTCGACCCCTCTGCAGCATCCCGCCTCATTTGCGGGATTTGGTGAAGGAGGGAATTGCTGTCTGATCTCCTCCTGCCCTCGTAGCCAGCCACGCATGGCTGGTCAGGGACTTTGCACAGGAATCTGTCCAGCTGGTTCTTGAAGTTATTCAGGTCGGTGTGCTGGAGATTCCTCACTTCTTTTGGAAGGACATTGAAAAGCTTTGGGCCCCGTATTCTGAGGGTATTTTCCATCCTCGTTTTCATGGCCCCTTGTCCCACAGCAGCTGGGACCGTACAAAATCTGCCTCTTCTCTCATTCCAGTTTGTTTCTATTTCATTTCTGAGGTTAGGGACAGAGCCCTCAAGTATTTTCCATATGTATATTATTGTGTACCGCTCGCGCCTTCTTTCAGAGAGTAGAGTTCCAGGGATTGTAGTCGAGACCAGTAGTCTTCACCTTCCGTTTCCTCTATCTTAGACGTAAAAGTCCTTTGTATAGCTTCAATGTTCGCAATGTCTCTTTTTCTGTGTGGGCTTGTGAGTACTGAGCAATACTCAATTATTGGTAGGACTAGACTCTTCCATAATTTGAGCATGATGTTTGCTTTTCTGCTGCGGAAGCTCCTCCAGATGATTCCCATTATTTTTCTAGCCGTTGTGATTTTGATTTTATAGTGCTCTCTGAATTCTGCATCCGACGACATTATTACTCCAAGATCCCTGACTTGTGGATTTGGTGTTATCTGTTTGGCTTGCATAGTTTTGTACCCTTTTTTCTGTAGCTCTTTGTTATTACCATATCTTAGAAGTTGGAATTTTTCTTCGTTGAACTTCATATTGTTGTCTTCTGCCCACTGGAATAATGTTTCAATGTCGTTTTGTAATTTTCTTATGTCATCTTCGTTCAATATTTCCTTACATATCTTTGTGTCATCTGCGAAGCATGATACAATACTGTCCTTAATATCTGCATCAATATCTGCAATCATTATTATGAACAGCAAGGGAGCTAATACTGTCCCTTGTGGGACAGAGCTCACGACTTCCGAGACTTCCGATTTAACTCCGTTAACCGTTTACCACCACTCTTTGCGTTCTTTGCGTCAAGAAATTAAATATCCACCTTCCTAGCTTTCCAGTAATTCCTGTATCCTTAAGTTTGTGTGCTATGATTCCATGGTCACATTTATCGAAGGCTTTAGCAAAGTCCGTATATATTACATCAATGTTTTGTCCTCGACACAATGTTTCTAATATTTTCTCCTGGTGGTCTAGTAGCTGTGACAGGCATGATCTTCCCGCCCTGAAGCCATGTTGATTTGGGTTGTATAAGTCTTTTTCTTGTAGGTAGTAGGTAGTTTTGCCTCTAATTATGCGTTCAAAACACTTTATAAGGTGTGAGGTGAGAGCCACTGGCCGATAATTTTTGGGCATTGCTCTGTTACCACCTTTAAATAGGGGGCAATGTTCGCGTTCTTTAAGGGGAGTGGAATTTGTCCTGTGTCGAGTGATTTCCTCCATAGTAAGTATAGCGGTTTTGCAATACTCTCTTTGCATTTCTTCAGAAATGTGGCACTCCATGTGTCTGGCCCTGGCGCTGAATTGTCTCGCATCTGTGATAAGGCCGTAATTACATCTCCTTCCGTGAACTCGAAGTCCATTAATAGGTTTGTGCCGGATTTGTTCTTGGTTGATCTGTATCATGTCGAAAAATTCGTCTGGGTTTTCCACTTCCATCTCGGACTTAGGGGTGCTAAACACAGATTTAAATTGTTCCCTAAGCAGTTCACTTATTTCTTTCGGGTCATTTGTGTATTCGGCCTCCCCGTCTATCAACGGTCCAATACTCTCCTTACACTGCATTTTCCTTTTCGCAAACGTGTAGAAGTATTTTGGGTTATTTTTTATGTTTTCTGCTACCTTGTTTTCCTCCTCGTTTGTCTTATGTATGAATGTTTGCTTTAGGTCCATTTCTATTTCGCCAAGTTTCCTCTCTAGTTTGAGTCTCTTTGCATCAGTTCTGCATCTGTGGAGATGTTTTACGGTTTGTCTTCGTTGCCTGAATAGTGTCCTGATTTTCCTCTCGAGCTTGCTACGTTTTCTTTCCTGTCTCTCTGGAATATGTTTCAGTATTATAGGTTTGGTTTCAGTCTCTATTATACATAGTATTTCTTGTGGAGTCTTCTCGTGAGTAGCAATTCCCAATTTACCTCCTTTAAATCTTTATTTACGTTTTCCCAATTTACTTTCTTTGAATTTATGTTTAAGCCTTCAAATATTCCATCTGCCTCTCTAGGATGCGTTTTCGGACCTCTGGGTGCTAACTTCAATTGTATATCGATGAGGTTATGGTCGGAGAACTTTGTGTGCGTTACTTTTTTATTTATTATTATCTCGTTGTTATTTGTCCAGATTAAATCCAAAACGTTCTCCTTTCTCGTGGCTTCACAGATTTCCTGGGTAAGGGCGTAATGTTCCATAATATCTAATAGCATTGTTGCTTGGGTTCTAGTAATGTTGCCATGAAACTTCTCAACATATATAACTTCGTCATTTTTCTTCCATGATATGAATGGGAAATTAAAATCTCCGAAAATTAGAATATTTGTTGCTGGAGTTTCAAGTAATTTTAATATGTTTTCTATTTCATTTGTAGCAAATTGGAATTCACTTTTTGTGGTGTTTGGTGGTCTGTAGATGTTCATAATGGTTAGGTTCAGTTCTTTTACTTCTAATATAATAACTTCAACTGTGCTGTTTGATTTCTTTACCCTCACTTCACATGTGTATGTGTTTTTCACGTAGATACAACACCCTCCCCTCGTCTAGCCACTCTATCTGCTCTGTATATGTTGTAGTCC
>JAJOZX010006126.1:105000-112500 GCA_023014485.1 Bathynomus jamesi
CTGACTGCCGGCGCTGGAAACCGGCAAGCGGGTAGCCTGCTTCTTTGTGTTCTTACCCTTTACGCGAGGTTGGACTTTATATGCAAAAATGAATATAAGAATTAATATATATGCAAAAATGAATATAAGAATTAATATATATGCAAAAATGAATATAAGAATTAATATATATATATATATATATATATATATATATACGCGCGAAACAACATAAGGTTCATAAGGTAAGGTAAAGTATATATATATATACGTATAATAAATTTATATTCGTTTAACGCAACACGAATAAAGCTAAAAATATTTCGAATGCGCTTTCATTCATTTATATAAAAATTACCTTTAAATTTTCAGTTATACCAAGGACCTGATTTTGTACGATGAAAAATTTAAAACGCGTTTCATGAAAAAATCAGTTCCTAAAATTTTTATTTTAAAAATTTTAAATTTTACTCCAAGAAAATTTGGCCAAAATGTTCGAAAACAAAACAGACATTTTTTGTCTTCGCTTTTCGGTTTCAGCGAGTTTTAGTAAGTTCATTAAGTTTATACCTTTTATTTGAAATCTTAATTAAATGTGGATGGAAACGCCCACCCACATAGTACCCTCCACCTGTCTCTGTCTCTGTCTCTGTCTTCTTGGATGAAGAAATTAAACGTGTCAAAGAAACTTTTATAAGTTTAATATCTCAAAGCTTTATAAATAATAAATCCTCGCAACATGATAAAAGAAATTATTACAGATCGTCTGACAAAGAAAAAAACCTCTTAAGAACATCTTACCTGGCCGACTTTAGATGTAGTAAAATTTAAAAAAAAAAATATCTTTGTCCAGAACGTGTTGTTTGATCCCTAGTGCTCCATTGTCTGATCCAATCTCATAATTCCGTCATTGAAAATATAAGGAATTAGGGATCTATACAATTCATTGTATGAACTGCCAGCAATTTTATATAAATGAAAAAATGGCTTTGAAAAGAAGAATATGTCAACCTAAACACAGTTTACTCATTGAAGATATTAATTCAGCTCTACGTACGTACAGAGCAAATATTAACAATGGAATTAATACTGAAAATAGTTCTTCAATTTTTATAATTAGATAATAAATAAAAGAAATTGAGAAGTTGTTAGTAAATAATACAGATAATATGAATAGATCTTGTAATTTAAATAACGATCCATATTTAAATAATTTACTAAAACACCGGTCTCTTATTTTATTTTAGAAATTATTAGAAACGTTTTCTGCAAAGTACGTGAAGTGCGCATGCGCTTTCCTTTTATTATTTCAACTTTTAATCTTTTTAGTTTAAGTTGGAGGCCTGAAAGAGGAAGTCGATGAAACCTTCGAAAACTTGTCTTATTTTAATATCTTTTTGTCTTTGCGATATATATATATATATATATATATATATATATATATATATATATATATAATATATATATATTTATATATATATATATATATATACAGGGTGGGCCGTAAGTTTTCCATACATAGGAAAAATAAACATTTTTTTATGGACAACCATTTTTATTTATATAATATGCTCTACATGGTTGCCATTGTTTTGAAAACACATTTCAATACGTGTTCCCCACTGTTGATGAACACGCATTAGCACAGTTGACGTTGCTTGTAATGGCGTTGGTGATACGTTCCTTTAGATGATTATGTCTCGTATCTTTTCCTGATACACCATGGCCTTCAAGTGCCCCCAAAGATAGAAATCAAGGGGGGTGAGATCTGGGAGGCCACTCCACAGGACCACGCCGACCAATCCAAGCATCCGGAAACTGCTGATCCAAATACCGACGCACGTGAAGACCATAATTTAAATTTTCCTATGTATGGAAACTTACGGCCCACCCTGTAGTTTAACCTCCTTTGTAATAGCAAAGGTCATGTAACGACGGAGACCTTCAGCTTTATGCATTGAGATCCAAACCACGAGTCGGTACATAATCTGGATGTCCCCCGTCCCCCCAGACTCAATGTCGTTTAACTTCCCTAATCTACGGGAAGCGGTGTTGAACATGGTCACGATGTGTGTGTGTGTGTGGTGTGTGTGTGTGTGCGTGTGTGTGTGTGTGTGTGTGTGTGTGGACCCTATAATCTTCAAACCCAATTCATGCAATATATTATCCTTTTATGATCTACTGAATTTATAGAGCAGATCTGGACAACAATCAATAAAAAAAAGGGTATTAACAGAATTTGGAAGCATTTCATTCAGTTAAGTCTTTCTTAACAATACAAGAAGGAATAGGTTTTTTTCCAGGGTTTTATTACTCATCTCTGTCATGGGAATAAGCGATGTAGGCCATTTTGCAAGTGTTCCAGTAATAAATATTGAAGGCTCGATTGGGAATAATCTCTTAAGAAATAAAGAAGAGAATATTTTATTGCATGGAAAATATATGTTAATGTCATGCATGAAGATATACGCGTTAGAGAACATTTATTTGCGTAACTTTGCTAACTTTGTGTACATACAAGGTGAATCCAAAATTTTGCCTTTTTCATACGAAGGATAAAAAGTGATTTTACGTGCACCTTCTTTTGATTGTACTTGGTAAACGATACCGGATTGTACCTGCAAAGTTTATTTCAAAGGTACACTTGCGGAGGAAACTTCGTCAACGTCCTTATATATAGCTATGTATGATATGTATGTATATGTCCAAAGCTCATTGGTAAAGTTTTGGATGTTGACTGGGTGAAAATAATACGTTTTTGCACTAAGCTCAACCCGTTCATTTTTACGTATTATATACGAAATAATAATATATGAATAGCAGTCTTCTCGTAATAATTATTTCATTGAGTATGAAAAATGCATATTTGAGTGTGTGTGTGTGTGTGTGTGGGTGTGTATATATATATATATATATATATATATATATATATATAGGGTGGCGCAAAAATCGCGCACCATAGGAATTTTCAGTGTTAACTATAATGTATTATTTTTCTTTCAGGTAGGGGATGGCTGCGAAATTAACAATAAACGAGAGGGTGAGCTTGGTTTTAATGTATGGAATCGATGAATCTGTACAGAATTTAAATTCTGTACCGATTCATCGTACCGGTATCGTACCTGGTATTCCATACATTAAAACCAAGCTCACCCTCTCGTCTACTAATTTCGCAGCCATCCCCACCCTAAATGAAAAAAAATAATATAGTCAATACTGAAAATTCCTATGGTGCGTGACTTTTGCCCCCACCCTGTATATAAACTCTGTTATGTAATCGTGGTTTTCCCCAAATGACGCCAATAAGAAGGGAATATCCTTTCATATCCCCGAACTTATGTAAACCCCCTTTACCCGATCACTCTGTAAAAGACCGCGTACCTTGATGTGACATTCTTAGAATTTTCGACTTTGATACTTTCAGAGAGTAATTTATAAGAACAACTCTCTCCCTCTTCAACTTCTCTAACTTTGCTAATTTACTCCTCCGAAAGAGTCAAACTGAACAAAAGCCTATTTGTCTTACTAAATGATAAACTGGAAAACTACTACTCACTTCCCTTGAAACTGGAACATTCTTAGGCCTTGATAGAAGTCCATGGTATGAACGGACCCACCTCGACCGAAATACACATACGACAACCACGAACAAATTCCTTTAATATTTAACAGTGATAACGACAAACGAAATATTAACGTTGATAGGGAGGTCGTGAGATCAAGTCCGGCCGAGGACTCTGTAATTTCTGACCACTCGTGTTGGATCGTGGTTCGAATTCCACGTTAAGCTATGTCTAAGGTGGAGCAACAAGCTTGACCTTTGTCAGAATGAACAATTCGAGCGGGAAGCAAAATAAAGATATAAGTTATATATATATATATATATATATATATATATATATATATATATATATATATATATATATATATATATATATATATATATATATATACAGTGGTGTAGTGTTAAATAAAGAAGTGAGGGACGCATTTTGAAAGTGTTACTCAGATGCGGGGGGGACAATGGCGAGCCCATACAGCTGGGGGTCCGGGGGCACTGTAAGCCCCCCGGAAATCTTTTGAAATCTGACCAATTTCAGGGATATTTTGAGGTCATATGCACTGGATATTAGATATATTCCAAGGTTGAAGATGCAGTATTTCCAGTGTCATTAGATATATGACATCCAGTACGATCAATAAAAATAACTAACAACTGGAATGATTAACTAAAAAAAAGTTAACAACTGGTACGCCGTGGTGACTGTTTCATCAGATCTTTATAGACTAGCATTGCCTCAGTCGAAGCTAAAAGAAATGAAACAGTTAATGATTCTTTTTCATATTTCTTCTAGGGGTGGGAATTAAAATTTCATGACGTTAGAGATTTGTAAGTTCGGATTTATTTGAAATAGTGAGGGAACGCCGTTCCTTCTACCAAAAAAAGTAAGGGAACGCCGTTCCCACGCGTTCCCACAGCACTACACCACTGTGTGTGTTTCGAACGCAAGGCCGGTGGATTCGTAGTCAGCGACGCTCACAACAATACTGAGGCGCTATAACTGTATATGTATTACGTATAGAAAAATTGGAATATATGAGGGGTCCCGCGTCTTAAGGTACCTAAGCGCCAAAATTAAAATTCGTCAGAAATCGCCTCCAAAGTTCAGCAATATTCTGGCAATACTATATCTGTTATTAATTGAGCTAGAACGTTCATTTTTGGCTAAATTAGAGTTCTAAGTATGCTAATGAAGATGATGTTGAGTTTTTGGAATAGATTTTCAGATTTTATATTTTATATATATTTTTTTTAAATTTTTTTTTCTTATTATGCCGAACTTTGGGTGAACTTTTGGCTGGCGATAGAGGTGAAAAAAGTAGTTCGCTTCATAAGGTTTTTAACCATACTTCTAGTGTCGTAAGGTCATTATAACCCAAACCACGCGATAGAGGATGGGTGAAAATAGTGATATCCATCAAAAACACGGTTTCGCCTGTGGTGGCGCATAGGTACCTTAAGACGCGCGACCCCTCATATATTCTATTTAAATATCTATTTATCTATCTATCTATATATACTGTGTGTATATATATAGTTAACGCAATTCGATCTTGAACCGTCGTTCGAATCCTCTAAAAGTATATATTTATAAATAACTTCATATCTCGATGTACCAGGTTGTAACATAAATTCTGCTCGATTAGAAAACGGACGATAGATAATAGAATAACCTCAAGATAATATGAAATAGTTTCAGAAATGTTGCAAAATACACGCGGCGACAGGTTCGCACAGGTTTTATGACGATACAAAATGACTAAGGCTAGTGTAGGATTAGGCTAATGAATATTTTATCTGGTGTTTTTCATACAGTTACAACGCCACCCCCTACGATATTACAGTAATTGGAAAAACATGGAGCCCACGAAAGAGCATATTCGACATGTGATGCTGTATGAGTCCCATAAAGGATCTAACGGTAGTGAATCCGCAAGAAACATCCAAAGAGTTTATGGAAATAATGACGTGAGCGAATGGATGTGTAGGAGATGGTTTGAGAAGTTCAGAAATGGAGACTTCAGTCTGAAAGATTATCAACGAAAAGGACGACCAAATGAGTTAGATGAAGAGTTGCTGAAAGCAACAGTGGAGGAAAACCCAACGGTAACTGTAAGAGAACTTGGCCTACAACTCGGCGTTAGCCATATGACCATTCATCGTCATCTGAAGCTGTTAGGAAAAGTAGTGAAGGTTGGAAAATGGGTTCCGCATGATTTGTCACAAGCGAATCTTCAACATCAAATCGATATTTGCACATCACTGCATTCTCGGCAACTGCAGGCAACGTTTTTGAATCAGATCGTCACTGAGAATGAAAATTGGGTCCTCTATAACAATATTAAGCGTCGACATCAGTGGCTTAGCCGTGAAACAAAACCTGAACCTCAGCCAAGGAATGGACCCCATCCAAAGAAAATTTTGCTATGCGTTTGGTGGGATATGCAAGGAATTATTCATTTTGAGCTTCTGCCAGATAGCCAAACAATCATAGCTGAAGTCTACTGCCAACAACTTCAACGATTGAAGGTGGCATTACAAGAAAAACGTCCTGCATTAATTAATCGCAGAACTGTTCTATTCCACCAGGATAACGCGCGCCTTCACACTGCTTGAATCACCACTGCCTAATTGGAGGCATTTGGTTGGGAAAAAATGCCTCATCCACCTTATTCTCCGGACATCGCACCTTCAGACTAACATTTATTCAGAAGTCTGCAACACCACCGAGATGGACAAAAGTTGCAATCCAGAGAAGCTATCGAAAACGAAGTGATCGCTTTTTTTAACTCGAAACCAAGGGATTTCTTCGAACGTAGCATAAAAAAAACTTTTCTACAGGTGGGAGGAGGTTATAGAAAAAGAAGGAATTATATTGATGATTAATTTGTCATTATAAGTCATTCAATTTTTGTTCTGAATGAACTAAAAAATCGAGCACAATATATGTTACAAGTCATTTACAACCTTATATTTTTTGCTAATCTTTTATTAACAAGTACTTTTCTGCAAAATAATAAAAAGAGTCCGAATGACGAAAATAACTTATGTAGTTTGTACATTATTTTGGGTACGAAAAAAATTGGGGTACTTTGGTTGGAATTTTATAACAGGATTAATTATTAATATTTTCGCATCTTTTTTCAATATTGTTGTTTATGGACGGCAGGACAGGATTTTTAAAGAGTTTAATATAAGTTTTTATGATGCTTTCATCATATGATTATATATATATAAGAGTATCTGCAGTTCAGTGGGTAAAACGTTTCTCAGTGAAGGCGCTGATGTCAAGGGGTTTGACTACAAATAGTGGTGGTAATAATAATTCAGGAATTAGCGCAATAAACAGCATTAATCTGGCCTGAGAGCAGTGCCAGTTTCTGACCCTCCTCACTCAGTATTATGATGCCTGACTTTTGAACAACCTTGTACACAGAAATCAAAGACTTCACGCAACCTTCTTTACATAGAAATATTACCTTCTCTCGTCTCAAAAAGAAGTTTTGAAGACCATTTCTTCTATCTAAAGAAGTTATGTATCATTAAAAGAAGTTATTATATCATCTGACAAGAAGTTTTGATACTCATAAGAAGGAAAAACTTCTAGAATGTACCCTCAAAAAGAAGCTATAAGTTCTAAACGTAGAAGGTTTTATTTTGAGTGTATATAAAAATAAAAAGTTAAAAAATTATGAAATTCAAAAACTCCTCCTCCTCCTCCTCCTCCTCCTCCTCCTCCTCCTCCTCCTCCTCCTCCTCCTCCTCCTCCTCCTCCTCCTCCTCCCAAATAAAAACGAGTAAAGAAAACAAGCAAAAGGAAACAGTATAACGTCACACCAAAACAATTTTTGGGACAAAATTCCCATTTTTCCACCGAATTCTTTTTATTTGCAAGAAATATAGAAGCAAGCATGAGATGTATAAGAAAAATCTAACATATTTAAATCAATGCCTTTTCC
>JAJOZX010006126.1:115000-145000 GCA_023014485.1 Bathynomus jamesi
TGTGTGTATGTATTTGTATATATAGATATGTATGTATATATATATATATATATGTGTGTGTGTATGTATGTTATTTATTTTTTCTTTTTTTCTTTCTGTAACCTATATATAGGCTTAACCTTTTTATGTACTTCAGTGTTTCCTGAGGATGTCATTAGACGAAAGCGCTTGAGCACCATTTTGTGTTTCCTTTCCTTCGTGGTTTTATTCATCATTATATATATATATATATAATTTAGGGTTTTTCACCCTTATAAGGGTTGAATTTTTTATTTTTTTTTTTGAAAGTCTCACCATCTCGAAATATTCAATTAGTTGTGTAAACTGATGTTATGGAATTTTGTGAAGTTTAATGAACATCTTAAGGTGCCTCATGCCTTGTAAAATTTGGCTTGCTTGGGTAAAATCTATAAATAACAACTACATTCATAACAAGACGATTATTTTAAATCTGACAAACTTGAGAAATTAATAACTATTTATTTTCAGCATTATATGCCGTTATTTAGTTATTTTATATTCAAATTCATTATTTATAAATGTAATACTAGGTACGTAAAGCTTAAGGAATGTTCTCGAATTTTTTTTTTTTTTTTTTTTTAATTGAGCACACAAAATTATTTTGTAGTATTGTTGGAAATTAGTTTTGTTGGAATTGTGTTTTGCTCTTTAACTTGTCACTAGTTGACCCACCAACACTGTACATTTCTTAAGTTAATAAAAATAAACTAAATAGAAACAGTTATGAAACAGTAACAGTATGTTGATAACTTTCATATAATTCTTTTGTTTCAGATTCATGGCAGCTAGGCAAAAAAGACAAGAAATTTTTCTTTAGGGAGCAGTCTCGCTCACAGTATCAGGGGATCTAAGTTACCATGTATTGAGATGTCCTGAAGCGATTTTATTACTTCCATCGGAAGAGAATGACACAATTAAAGAAGCAGCCAACAAAACTTTTGATGAAATATTGCTATTCTGGAACAAAGACAGAATCCCAACTAGACCCAAACAACATGTTATTACAAAAATTGAAGGTTTGTATGCCACATGGAAGCAGCTACAAAAGAATAAAACTAGAAGTTCTACTACAGAAAACAAGAAAAGAGAAGATTTTATCAGCACTTTCCCAAATCTATTTGATATAGCTCACGCTGATGCAGCAAAACTGATCCAGAACCCGAGGACCTTCAGTTCTTGCAAGCTCAAAGAGAGCCTGGACGACGGTGAACTATGGCTGGAATAGACAAGGTAACAATGGAGAAGGAAAGGCGACGTTTTGAAAGAGTAGCAAATGAAGAAAAGAGAAACAAAGATGCAAGAAAGAAATAGCAAGCACATCAAAAACTGTGGATTCGACTAAAACAAGTGATTCTACTAAATCAGATACAGAGAGTTCCTCCTCTTCTCATGATTCTGATTACTTGCCAACTGTTGGAGGTACAACTGGGGGAACTTCAATGCAAAAAACAAAAGTCCATCATGACTCCAGACCTCTGCGCCACTCTAGACAGAACTTTCATGAGTGATTGGGAGGCTGTTCATCTCCTAACGTCACTAATAAGGAGTCAAGTGATTCAGCGTCCTGAGATTTCCGTCAGCCATTCAACGGTATACAGAGCCAGAAAGAAGCACCGCCTAGAAGCTGCAATACAGCATGAAAAGAAAATTAAAGAATCCTTGGTCAATAAGGTGCTTGTTGTTCACTGGGATGGAAAAATTATGCTTGATTTGACTGGTAAAGAAAAGGTAGACTGCCAATTATTGTATCTGGTGATGGTGTCGAAGAAATACTTGCATTCCAAAAATTTCATCCGGAACTGTGTTGCTCAAGCTGATGCGGTGGTTTCTACATTACGAAATTTCAATCTTCAAGACTCGGTGAATGCCATGAGCTTTGATACAACACCGTCAAATACGGGTGGACGTGGTGGTGCATGCATCCTTATCGAAAATAAACTTGGAAGGGAGTTGTTGAATCTTGCATGTCGTCACCATATATTCGAACTTCAAGTCGAAAAGGCCTACACTTTCTTGATGAGATTATCTACAGGACCAGAAATCCTGTTGTTTAAGAGATTTAAGGAAAGCTGGAAATCCCTTGATCTCTCATCTTTCACACCCCTTCAAGGGGAGCTGGAAGATGCAAATGTCACTCAGTTGATTTCTTTTGCTACAACAATACTTAAAGATGAGCAACCAAGAGAAGATTACCGGGAACTGCTGGAGCTGTGGATTATAGTTCTAGGTGAAACTCCGCCAAGAGGTATTAAATTCAAAAGGCCTGGAGCCATACACAGAGCAAGATGGATGTCAAAGCTCATTTATGCCATCAAATTATTTCTTTTCCGATATCAAATGAATATAACTGCCAGAGAAATAAGAGGAATCACGAGGTTTGTGATTTTTGTTGTCCGTGTGTATCTGGTAGCCTGGTTCACTGCTCCATTGGGAATCTCCTCTCCTCGTCTAGATCTAGCATATATGGCAAGGCTCAATGAATTCCATGATCGTGAGCTTGCGGAAGCAGTTCTCAATGTTTTCAAAAGACACTTGTGGTACTTAGGAGAAGAGTTGGTTGCTTTCAGCTTCTTTGACGATGAGGTGGACATTCGCGAAAAAAAGGAAATGGTAATTGCATTGGAAAATCGTGAAAAAGGTAGGCGTCTTAAGGCATCTCGTGATGGAACATGGAAACTCTTACATCATTACGTTACAACAGCAACAAAGAAGTTCTTCAGCAAACTGAACCTTGATCTAACCTTTCTGAAGAACGATCCAGCTTTATGGGAAGAGGATGAAAATTACAAAGTAGCAAAAAAAATTGTTGGTTCTTTACAAGTCGTGAACGATACAGCGGAGAGAGCTGTAGCTCTCGGTGAGCTCTCCTCGGGGAAATTGACAAAAGATGAGAAGCAGTACCAATGTCTCATCCAATGTGTGAAGCAACACCGGAAATTGTTTCCAAACGTCAAGAAGTCAACTGTACTGTGATAGCCATTACATTTGAGAAATACCGCTATCTGAAATATCTTAATAAAACAAAAACAGTAATTTTAACATTCATGAATAATACTATCTTGGAAAAAAATTTGGCTTTCTTGAGGCACCTTTTATTTTTGTTGTATTGTAATGAAAGTTTATAATTTTTAGTTTTGTATGAAATGGAATAATTTTAAATGATGAGAGAATAAATATATATATTATATATATATATATATATATATATATATATATATATCTTCTAGAATTCTGGACAAAGGCTTGTTCCTAGGTAAGCGGCATTTCAAGACGAATAAACTGACAAACGCTTGAACCAACATTTTTTTAATTACCAGACGTTTCGGGAGACCCAATTCTCATCCTCAGTGGTAGTTACAACTTACAATACTTAATTCAATTGCTGAATTGCAAATTATGTTTCTTGTTTTCTTGTAACATAATAAACACCGATAATGCCCATACTATAATTGTACTATCTGCAACTAAAGTGTGTATGTATTTTTCTGAGACACCCTGTATATATTAATCAATCAAAAAGCATTTGTAATTATAGCTAAGTGGGAGTAAGATAAAAAGTTTAACATTTTTCACATGAAGCATTATTTCGCCCATACACCCATTTCAGGGTACGAGCAGCTAGCAGCAGCAGCACAAGCAAACAAGGGGTCATTGTACTAACGGGGCCTCCGTACGTAGTTCATCGCCACTGAAGTGGAAAAACAATTGGTAATGCATTTGTGCTGTGGACTTAAGTATTTTAAATTAATGGTATTTGACCTGAATTTAGTGCGGTTTTAATTTTAATTGTTTTAAAAAAATTTGAGTGATGTGCATTTTAATTTATCTCACTTGTTTTAGAACCACTGATGATGAAAACAGTGCTTTCCGAAACGTCTGAATATATAAATAAATGTTCGTCTTTACTTTGGCCATTCTTTTCATCTTAAGACTGCTTTCTCCAAGGGACAAACCTATCTTTCATCATACATCTAATATATATATATATATATATATATATATATATATATATATATATATATATATATATTAATTGACAACAAAATGTTACCAAGAAACATATACAGTATAGTTAATATATCGTATTTGCGTCACAATTCTGCACTGAATATATGATACTTTAAAGTTAAAAAGTGGCCCTCTTTTTTAAATGAACTTTCCCTCCTCGCTCCACGCTCCTTCCCTCCACGCTCGAATACTTAAAAATAGAACGTAAACAGGAATAGTTTTATCCTCATAATGATGATAAAAACCAAGAGTCAAGGGCTCAAAGTTGATTTAAGAGAAGGTAGACACTCGGCATTAGCATTCGTTGGCCAGTTTTATGATATACAAACTCAAAGCTTATGCATTTCATTCTCTATAAAATTCCGTTTTTTTTATAATATTATCCGTTATTTGCATTTATTTATTATTAATTTTATATAAGTATTTTCAAAATATTAGTACCTGAATCAAATTCTCTTTAAATTCGCTGCATTCCATTTGTGAATAAGGCTGAATAGTGCTTTGCACCGGGAGTCAAAAGCGCTAGATAACTACGGCTCCGGCATTAATTAACTAATGAATTCTAAATTCACGGAAGCTAAAAATGAGCAGGAAACCAAATATTTTCCTGGAGATACGGGGACAGGTGGGAAGTATTAAAGGAGGTTGAAGTCAAAGGCAGATACCCCCCCACACCCCGACTTTAGATATCTCAGTCAGTAGTATGTAAGATTAAAAGATGGATTTTTGAGGATAACGAATCAACGCACTGCAAACAAGATCAAAAGAAAGGTCAAATGTGCTCAGTGGCCAGATTCAGGAGGAGCTCTTTGCTTCAGTCAATAAAAGAACCATACGACAGTCTTCAGAATGAGAGTAATTTAATTGCAAGAAGACAGGATAAAAAACCCACTCATAAATGACCCCTCTCGCCCACCTACCCCAAAAATAATAATAATATACCTGATAGCAATTTTTCCTTACACCTCACGTTCTTGAAGCCTTCTTTTCACAATGGGTATACTTACAGCAATTCCTTGGAATTCCTGAATGGTTACACATATATTTGCTGAAGAGCGTCTTTGAATATGGTATCACCTCTTGCAATAATTATTCTAGGTCGGCCTTTTCTGCTACGAATAACCTAATTGCCAATTTCCTGCACTCGATGCAGGGTTCTTTGAACTGCTCCTTTGGGTGTTTTGATCTCCCTTACAATCTCTAGCTGATGCCAAGTTTAGAATGAGTAAGAATACAGAATTTTAATTCACGTGTTAACTCTCTGTTCACTTCGTATTGTATAGGATTATCAAATATTTTCATAGAATATCAGACAAAACAGAGGGTGTAAATCAGTTGATGTTTTATTATCTTTTATCACATCTGGTTTCGCATAAGTATTGAAACGAGAAAGTAGGAGTAATAAATTTTATTTAGAAAATGCGAGATTGCAACCAGATTTAGGAAAATGCTGAAACTGCAGGCTGCACTAGAGACCTTATTGCTACATAAAAGATGCTAGACCAGGCTGTTCCACGCCAAATGAGTATTGCCGGTCAGATCGGATGATCCCGGATGATCGGATGATCCCGGGTTCGATTCCCGGGTGGTACCTCATTTTTCATTTGTTCGTTCTCCCTCCTCATCTTGTGCGGAACGCTCTTCTACACAAGCATCGTTCTTTACATTAATTATACTGTGTGTTGTTTGCAGTTAAAATGTATATATGTACGGCATGCGAAGGTGCCCCCTCAGGGCATTGGTTTCTGCTCGTATGTAGGAGAATTACGACTTCTGATTGATCGAGGTCCATAAGTGTAGTGGATAGCATATCTGACCAGCAATCGGATGATCCCGGGTTCGATTCCCGAGTGGTACCTCATTTTTCATTTGTTCGTTCTCCCTCCTCATCTTGTGCGGAACGCTCTTCTACACAAGCGTCGTTCTTTACGTTAATTATACTGTGTTGTTTGCAGTTAAAATGTGTGTGTGTGTGTATATATATATATGAGAGTGTGTGTGTGTGTGTGTGTGTGTTGTTTAAAGGACAAGAAACAGCCTCAAAGCCTTTTCGGTCCACTCTAGGGGGTTTCTGTTATTAAACTAGTGCATTTTTAAATTATTCTAGCAGCAATAGAATACTCGATAGAAAAGCATAAGGCTCTTTCCCCTCCCTCCCGGCCAGAGGGAGGTACAGAAAAAGGTTGAAGAAAGTACCTTGACCCTGGAAAAATACCCAAAGAAATTTTATAGGAAAGAGGAGAATAGAACAACTAACTTTACAATTATGCTATGCACACATACAAATCCTATACGAGATAATACCGTTGTATAAACTAACATATTTGCACTGATCGCATATCAACTACTTTGTATCGTAATAAAAACCTCGAACATATGATTTTGGTTTTATACAAAATATTTACAGCTCTAATTACCGAAGTATCGGGCCAACAAAGACCCCGTGACCCACTCCAGGCTAGCTCAAACAGGAATAAGAGAGAAGAGGAGGTCAAATTCTCCATGCTTACACCTTCGTACATGCAAACCTATCACGCAAAAATAGAAGCTCTTCTCCTTCTTTTCGCGTAGGCCACTGCCGGCAAAGTAATGAAATACTACTACAGTCAAGGGGCTGAAACAATAGACAGAGACAGAGAGAGAAAACCAGTTATAAGTCTGCAGCCAACATGTGTTTTATATATGAATTCCTATATAGCTGAGACATGGAAGAAACCACCAAATATAAGACAGTTTATGTACCGTATATCAACCTTTTGAGCGAAAACCTTTCATACCTCACAGAAGTGGTTAATATCTGCATTAATGCTCATATGGCGTGGAGCAGCTTGGTCTAGTGTCTCTTATGTAGCAATATGGTCTCTATAGAGCAAACTATAGTTTTAGCACTTGTGCAAGTTTCGTAGCAATCTCGCATTTGCGGCATAGAATTTATTAATAAATAAATAAAAAAAAAAAAATATATATATATATATATATATATATATATATATATATATATAGAGGATGAATTTCACAATAAACACGTGAAATGAATGAATGATGCAAACCCACAATGAAAAAGAAAAATGATTCCAAGGCCTTTCGTGTATTCAGAAGTACACCTCGTCAGGGAATGAAGGAAGAAGGCGAGATGACAAAAATATATACCACACAACACTCTTATTGAGTTAATTAAGCTTTGAGTCAAAAATTGTAAATTTCAATTTGAAAATAAGTTTTATGCTATGTCGTTTGGATTGGCGATGGGAAATCCCTCTCACCGGTATTAGCTAACTTATATTGGAATTTTTTGAAAGCAGAATTTTGCCTACTATTGTTAATTTTAACCTTGTTTGGTACAGGTATATAGATGATATTTTATGCCTTTGGTCTAATAATTTGGATAATGACTTATTTCTTGGTAGGCTCAACAATTTAGTCCCATCTATTAAGTTCACGGTTGAAAAAGAAAATGATGGAAGCTTATCTTTTTTGGATCTAAAAATTCGGAGATGCTCTAATCAGTTCAAATTTGAAGTTTATCGTAAGCCCGCTAATAATAACTCTTATGTGCATTTTTATTCTGACCATCATCCCTCGATTAAATCTTCTATTTTCTCTGCTATGTTGAGAGTTGTCAGTCCTGAATTTTTTGATTCCGAGTTATGCAATATCATGAATATTGGTACTAAATTATGTTATCCTATTTCATTTTTAGATAACTGCCTTAGGAAAGCCAAGAACAGGTATTATAATAATGTAACTGTAAAGGAATTTGAGCGTAAAAATATCCTTAGTCTTCCTTACCATCTAAATTTTCAATATCTTCCGACTTTACTTAAAGCAATTGGTATCAATGTAGTCTTTAAGTATAATAATACTGTTAAATCACGCCTAATAAAGAATAGCCCGGATAATGTGGTTGGTTGTGTATTCGATCGGATGTACACAATGTGACTCAGTATATATAAGGTCAAACGGGTAAAACGTTAGATATTAGGGTAAAACAGCATAAATATGCGTGTAGAACAGCAAATAATTCTAATGCATTGTTTAACCACATGTATAGATGTAATCATAGTATCAAGTGGGACAGTTTTAAAGCGCTCATTAAAAAGAGAGATATAATGGAAAGGAATATTCTAGAATGTGCATTTATTCATTTTAAAAATAATTTCAATAACAGTGCGGGAATGTATAAAATTGATAATATCCTGTAAAAATATATTTTGCCTCTAATCAACTCTTGTTAATCATGTGCTAATGTTTTTGTTTTTCTGTCCCGTGCTATATATTTTTGTCAATTCGCCTTCACCCTTCATTCCCTGACGAGGTGTAGCTCTGAATACACGGAAGGCCTTGGAATCATTTTTCTTTTTTTCTTGTGGGTTTGCATCATATATATATATATATATATATATATAATATATATATATATAATATATATATATATATATATATACAGGGTGGGCCGTAAGTTTCCATACATAGGAAAAATTAAACGTTTGTTTTTATGTTTCAGATACCCTAAGAATATGCGTTTGACGTAAGATCTTGTTTATTGATGAAGCAAATTTTTACGTCAATGGAGTGGTTAATCGGCAAAACATACGTTATTGGAGTAATGCTAACCCTAACTGGCTGAGTCCGACGAAGATGCAAGGTGCCGGTAAAGTGATGGTGTGGGCCGGGATATGGGGTGACAGAATTATTGGACCAATTTTTGTCAGTGGAAATCTTAATGCCGAAAGGTATCTTAACATGTTGCAAGAAGAGATTTTCCCATCCCTGCTAAACGAGGAAGGTAACTTCCCAGTTTACTTCCAGCAAGATGGAGCTCCACCTCATTATGGTCTTCACGTGCGTCGGTATTTGGATCAGCAGCAGTTTCCGGATGCTTGGATTGGTCGGCGTGGTCCTGTGGAGTGGCCTCCCAAATCCCCAGATCTCACCCCCTTGATTTCTATCTTTGGGGGCACTTGAAGGCCATGGTGTATCAGGAAAAGATACGAGACATAAATCATCTAAAGGAACGTATCACCAACGCCATTACAAGCATAACGTCAACTGTGCTAATGCGTGTTCATCAACAGTGGGGAACACGTATTGAAATGTGTTTTCAAAACAATGGCAACCATGTAGAGCATATTATATAAATAAAAATGGTTGTCCATAAAAAATGTTTATTTTTCCTATGTATGGAAACTTACGGCACACCCTGTACAGTATATATATATATATATATATATATATATATATATCAGTGGCGTGCAGTCAGGGTAAGCGGGATATACGCCGCATACCCAGTTAAAGGTAAAATTACAAAAAGTCAGTATATTACAACAGTAATCGAAAACTAATATAAAGTTATGATGCTTGTATAATAAATAAATATACAGGGTGTCCCATAAATCCGGTCTCATAGGAAAATTTATTTTAAATTAAATTTACAAAAGTAATACATTAGGACTGAAACAAATGTTCAAATTGATGTCTCGTTTTGGAAACTTGTTTTTTTGGTTGCGGGTAGAATAACACGCAGTGGCTAATATGGAAGCGAGTTACACTCGTGAGGAAAAAAGGTTTCCACTTATGGGATACCCTATATATATATATATATATTTGCAGCTACCGTTTGCCCTGTGGACACATCCACCGCACGCCACTGATATTATATATATATATATATATATATATATACTGTGTGTATATATATATATATATAGATATATATATATACTGTATATACACACAGTATATATATATATATATATATACACACAGTATATATATATATATATATATATATATATATATATATATAGAGAGAGAGAGAGAGAATCAAACGTGCTCAAACCACGTTTCGTTCTGAACACTTTCCTATTGCCAAATGCTCTCGCACAGAAAACCGATTAACTAAATGGAATAAAAGATGGAGTGCGAATGGAAGATACTTGGTCGCTCATTACTTAAGAAAATAAACGGGAAATTAAATATGAAATGAATTAATCCCAGAATGAGGAAAAAGGTACGGAAATGAGCATGTTTTGTGATTCGTTTCATTTTCGTTTGCGCAGGTTTGTTTTTATATAACTTTCCTTTCATACCTTTTTTAATGTTTTTTCTTTGATCACAACAGACTTTGCCAACAAAATTGATAATTAATTTTAGAGAGAGAGAAAGAGAGAGAGAGTTGCGAAGCCAAGAGGAAGCCTTAAAGACCTTCCGGTATACTCTGGGAAGTTCTTGTTATTAAACAAGTTAATTTTTCTTTCAACTATTATAGCAGTAGTAGAAAACCGAATAGAAAAGTATAAGACTCTCTCCCAACCCTCCGCTCCCTCCCTGTCAGAGGGAGGTACGAAAAAAGGTTGAAGAAAATACCTTGACCCTGGAAAAGTAGCCAAGGAAATTTTACAGGAAAGTGGAGAATATACAAGATAGCTCTAATTACGCATGCACACATAGAAATCACGCAGGCGAACTCCTGCAGAGTTACATTATGTTTTAGTCTTAAACCATGAGAGTATTCAGTACTTTGTCCAGCCTATTTTTAAATACATTTACACTTTGGCTTGAAAGGAAGTTGATTCTAGATATTAACTATCTTATTGGAAAAGAAAATGCCGTAGACAGGGGTCATAAATGTCTTTAGTTCCAGTTTAAACCCATTATTTCTTGTCAGATTGGCATTTAATGAGAATAAGTTCCTCTATCTATCCTGTCTATTCCCATCTTGAAGAATTGAATAAGCTGACCGCACAACCTCTTTGTCTCTAAAGTAAACAGATTTAGGCGCTCCAATCTCCGTTGATAGTTTTGTATTCTCATTGAAGGGATCAATTTTGTAGCCCTTTCTAACCATTCTACATCTTTCCTAAGGGACGGAGACCAAAACTGCGCACAATATTCGAGTTGAGGTCTGACTACTGAATTCTAAAGGGACATTACAGTGTCCTTGTTCCTAAACTGCAACTGTCTTTTAATATAACCTAATATTTTTAAGGCCCTCTTTTCGACTTCTGCACAGTGCCTCGACTGTTTGAGATCATTACTGATACAGACTCCTAGTCTTTCTCTAGATCGGTCTCAATCATGTTCCTTCCTAAGAAGAGTAATCGGTCTTCGGGTTTTTATAACCTATGTGCATTATCTTACATTTGTCCAAGTTGAATGGCATCTGCCAAGTAGCAGACCATTCGCCCAACCTGTTAAGATCATTTTGATGGGTTCTTACGCCCTCCACAGTACCTACACTACTTCCTAATTTCGTATCGTCTGCAAATTTGGAAATTGTACTTAGGGGCCGGGCGTCTATATCGTTAATATAGATGATAAAAAGTAGAGGACCAGAACGGAACCCTGAGGGACAACACTGGTGACGGGCGTCCACTCCGAAGCCACTCCATTTATTACCACTCTCTGCTTTCTATCTTTTAACCGATCCTCAATCCATTTGGAAACGAGCCCGGTGATTCCTAGTCCTCTGATTTTAGCCATCAATCTCGCGTGAGGGACTTTGTCAAAGGCTTTTTGATAGTCAAGATACAATGTATCTATTGCCCTACTTGCATCGTATCTGCTTTCTATCTTTTAACCAATCTCAATCCATTTGGAAACGAGCCCGGTGATTCCTAGTCCTCTGATTTTAGCCATCAATCTCGCGTGAGGGACTTTGTCAAAGGCTTTTTGATAGTCAAGATACAATGTATCTATTGCCCTACTTGCATCGTATAGAATATGCATATTATAGAAAAACTTTAACATGTTTGTCAGACAAGATCTGTGTCGTCTAAATTCATGTTGAAAATAAAAAATCAGGTTGTTAGATTAAAGGTGATATACAATGCGTTTCGTAATGAATTCCAACAGTTTGCCGACAATTGATGTTAAACTGATCGGGCAGTAATTACAAGGATTTCCCCTATCACCCTTTTTAATGATTGGTATTACATTTGCTAACTTCCAGTCAGTTGGAACTTTCCCTAACTCGATTGATTGTTTGAATATGGTTACTAAGTCGTCAACAACAATGTGGCTAACCTCTTTTAATACCCATGGAAGAAATAAGTCGGGACCAGGTGATTTGTATTTATTCATCTTATCAATTAGTTGCTGTGCCTCATCTCTCGTAAAACTTATGGTTTCTACGGGATGGTCACCGTCATACGTAATCCGAGGATTTGGCAGTTCAATTGAGTCTTCCTCCGTGAAGACTGTAACGAAGAACTCGTTTAACGTATTAGCTCTATCTTTATCACCAAATTTTAGTACGCCATTTCTATCTTTTAGGGGACGTACAGAATTTTTAATCGGCTTTCTGTATTCTTAACATGGGCACAAAAACTCTATAGGGTTAACTTTACAGAGTGAGGCAACTGTAGCTTCTTTTTCACGTTTGGCTGATCTAATTAAGGACCTAACCCTCCGACGTAGGTTTATATAGTTTCCTGAATTAGTCTCGTTGAGATGTGACTTAAGTAGTTTGTAGGTTATATTTCTTTCCGTAATAGCATTGCTAATTTCGTTGTTAAATCATTTCGGCGACTTTGTTGCCAAGGAAACTATTTTAGTGGGTATAAAAGTGTTTTGTATTCTCTCTCTCTCTCTCTCTCTCTCTAGAGAGTTACAAAAACAAGAGGAAGCCTCAAAGACCTTCAGGTCCACTCTGGGAGGTTCTTGTTATTAAACAATTTAACTTTTCTTTCAACTATTCTAGCAGTAGTAGAAAACTGGATAGAAAAGTATAAGACTCTCTTCCCACCCTCCGCTCCCTCCCTGTCAGAGGGAGGTACGGAAAAAGGTTGAAGAAAATACCTTGACCCTAGAAAAGTAGCCAAGGAAATTTTACAGGAAAGTCGAGACTATATAAGATAGCTCTATAATTACGTATGCACTACGCATGCACATATGGACACCGCGCAGGCGAACTCCTGCAGAGTTACGTTATGTTTTAGTCTTAAACCATGAGTATTAATATACAGTGCGTTCGAAAAATCTCTCCGCAGTCAACGTGCTTGTTGTCAAAAGTGCTTGACAACAAGTGTGGACGAGTTGCTCTGTGCCTGCAAAATGGTGGAAAACACTTTGAACACATGGTGTAAAATCAAAAGGTTATGTAATAAAATCACTAAATCATGGTTCAATGAAAACATTGTAGTTTTTCAATTTCCTATGCGTTTAACATACTAGTTAACATACTAGCACTGCGGAGAGACTTTTCGAACGCACTATATAAACTTCACCAAAGTTACTTTAATCAGTAAGACGATTTTTTGTCAAAATATATTTTTTTTTAAATCGCTCTCTCCATTTGCTGTTTTATTTTTACAGGTATGAAATTTTTTTTTTTTAAACTTGATTAAAAAGATTTTGAATTTTTTTGACAATTGTTTAACATTCACATTACATGTCATGTTTACTGTAGTGACGAAGCTACATTCCCTATTTTAAGCAAAGTAAACCGCCATAACTGTAGGATTTGGGGTGAACACAACCCACATGAAATTTATGAACATGAGACGGATTCCTTCAAAGTAAATGTCTGATGTGCTTTGACACGTTCTCGCATCTATGGGCCTTACTTTTTTGACGAACGAACTGTAACTGGCGGTTCTTACCTAATGATGTTAGAAGATTTTTTTATTCCATAGTTGCAAAGAACTCCCTGCTTGTTACAAAGAACAACCTTCCAACAACATGGAGTACCACCACATTTTGCTCGAAATATTCTCAGGGGGGGTGAATTGGTAGAGGAAAACCTACAAAATGGCCAGCTCGCTCCCCAGATTTATCCCATTTGGACTTCTATCTTTGGGGCGTTTTGAAAACAAAAGTGTACCGTAACAAAGGAAGCTATCTTCATGAGCTAAAACACTGTATCCGTGATGTTGTCATCACGTCCATCCTTGAAGCTGTGTTGGAAAATGTGTTTTCGGAATTTGGACGCAAAATAAGATTAATTATAGCTAATGATGGAAAACATGTACAAGTTTATTAAATGAATTAAATAAAACTTAAAACCCTTCAAAATATGTCATATGAATTTTGCTGCTATCTGAACTAATAATTATATAATTTTAATTAATATCTGTTATTGGTGTATATTCATTTTGGAACACCCTGTATTGCATTTCAACATCATTATAAATATCATCCAATATATCAGTGATAATCAATGGATTACTTATGACTTATGTTTTTCTTCATTCTGATTAGTTTTCCATTGATTATGAACTATTGCTCCCCCCCCGGGCCTCCCGGCCCTCCACATAAAAAAACATGGTTGAATTTTTAACTAATGTAACGTATTATTATTATTATTATTATTATTTAAGCATAGTTACTGCCACAAAAGGTAAATATTTTTTTCATATCTGACAGTTCTTAAAGTAAAGTACTTAAAATTCTCTTTTTATTGGAAAAAAAATTGTACTCGTATTTTCACAATATTTATTTTGTAAAAAAAAAAATAAGAATTTTAATTTTAATTGTTTTGTAGTGTGCCATTTAGATCTCATAATCTTGCTCTATTTTCTCATTTTACAAAAGAAATTATGTTCAATATATGAGGCCCTCCTCGGAAGAAGTGGCTAAGCGACAAAAGTAAAAAACGCCAAAAAACGCAAGTTAAAGTTGTACCAATTTGAAAATTGCCATAACTTTTGAATTTATTGAAGCTATTTCGTCGAAGTTATGGCAACTTTCAAATTGGTACAACTTTAACTGCGTTTTCTGGCGTTTTTAACTTTTGTCGCTTAGCCACTTCTTCCGAGGAGGGCCTCTTATATTATACCTTTTTACATATTTCTACTTAATTTATCAATAGAAAAAATTCAATTTAATTTTGAAGATAAAGAGAGAGTTACGTTAAAGGCTTTTAGAACTTTATACGTCAAATTTATTGTAAACAAATCGTACGCTTGACAGATTTACTTAATAATAGTTTATTGGTAATATTGGTTTATTTTATATAATCGATGAGTTTTATTAGAAATTTTGAAAAGTTAAATTGATACCAATATTCTGTATTTTAAAAGTTTAAAGACATTTCCAGTTTGGATCACTTTTAAAATGGTTTATACTAAGTGTATATATATATATAAAAGGGGTTCCAATTTTACAAAAAGTAAGTTTCATGTGGACTTTACACACAGTAGCCTTTGTATATACTTTACACACAGTAGACTTTGTATATACTTTATACACATTATTATTATATATTATATACAGTATACTGTATATAAATTATTATTATGTGTGTGTGTGTTGTGTGTGTGTGTGTGTGTGTGTGTGAACCAATGATACTGATAGAAAAGTTTTTAAAGGATAAAAAATGCTTTCTTAAAATCATGACAATTAACTACACACAAAAATATATTAAATATAAAATTATTTTATCTTGTGGTTATTTTATCTTGTGGTTATTTTATCTTGTGGTTATTTTATCTTGTGGTTATTTTATCTTGTGGTTATTTTATCTTGTGGTTATTTTATCTTGTGGTTATTTTATCTTGTGGTTATTTTATCTTGTGGTTATTTTATCTTGTGGTTATTTTATCTTGTGGTTATTTTATCTTGTGGTTATTTTATCTTGTGGTTATTTTATCTTGTGGTTATTTTATCTTGTGGTTATTTTATCTTGTGGTTATTTTATCTTGTGGTTATTTTATCTTGTGGTTATTTTATCTTGTGGTTATTTTATCTTGTGGTTAAAATAACAGTTTAATTGCCCATATTTTAAGAAAGTTTTTTTTTAGCCGTCAAAAACTTATCTATCAGTTATATATTATAAAAAAAGGTTAGTTTGAATTGTCAAAAAGTTGATTCCAAATCCGGTCCTTCTGAGAATGAGCTAAAATTTAATATAATCCGCGTGACCAGTGTCGTAACACCGTTCCCCGTCAGTCAGCGAAGTTAAGCGACACTAGGTTCGGAGAGTAGTTGTATGGGAGACCCTCCTCTACTTCCAGATTATGAAGTCTCCTCTGTCATATGATCTTAGCTATTGCGAAGGGGGTTGAACAACCCTATCAAAACCAAAATAATATAATCTCACTCATATAAAAAACTTCACTTTTGTACGCGAAGGTCAAAATATGATAAGAAAAACCCACTCTAATAGAGTTTATTTCTACAACAGTTTCGATACCCACTGGCATCCTCTTCGTTTTTCTGTATTCACCCGAAGAGGATGCCAGTGGGCATCGAAACTGTTGTGGCAATAAACTGTCTATTAGAGTGGGTTTTTATCATCATATAATCTCACTCGCAACTTCAACATTGGGTCATATGAAACCGGTTATAACCGACCTTCTAAAGAAAGATCGTAAATTGAATGACTCTATTAAAGGAAAATATTTGTCAATCACTTTCAAGTATTAAAACAAGCTCATATTATACAATTTGATATTACCACCTCCTATTTCTGTCTTGTTATTTCTAGTGGAATAATTTCAATACCAATTGATTCTCGCGTGAAAAGATAAGAGAGAGAATATTAAAAGTAGACTTTTTATTCAGTAAAAACATCATAATTTGAGAGAGACATCTTAGGAATTGCCAAATATGAAGCAATAAGAGATGCATTTCATCGCAATATTTACTTATATACGTATAATAATAAACAATTTATACACGTACGGCGGTCACATTTATATAATAATAATAATAATAAAAATTTGCATTCATTGTTCAAGTATACATTTGTTAATGCTGATCTAAACTGAAATAGAGCAAATAATGAAGATGATACTACTACTACTACAACTAAAAATAATAATAATAACACTAATAATAATAATAATAATAATAATAATAATAATAATAATAATACACAATAGGAAATTCTCGGTTATTTTTTACCTTCCATTTTAGGGAAAGGATTGGTAAAGGCAACTGAACAGAGGTACTGCAAATTCTTCGTCTGAGAAAACTGCATTATGTATTTATTTAATAATAATATATATATATATATATGACATAGGGTCTCTACAAACCGACATAAACAGAATCTACAAGTGGACGGAAGACAACAATATAAAGTTTAACACCGAGAAATTTCAGCTATTACGGTACGGAAAAAGAGAAGACCTAAAATCCATGGAATATTATACCCTAAATGGACAGGAAATTCCAGAGCAAAAGATTTAGGGGTTGTAATGATAGATGATGCGAAATTTGAAACACAAAATAAGATAGCAGTAAAAAAAGACATTAGATAGCTGGAGGGGATCCAGAGAAGCTTCACAGCCAAGATCAATGGGTGCAAAGAACTAAATTACTGGGGAAGGTTACGCGAACTAGACCTATATTCACTGGAAAGGAGAAGAGAGAGATACACCATTATTTACACTTGGAAAATAATGGAGAAACTAGTTCCTAATCTTACTCTGAACGCTATAACTCCCCAAATAACGGTGGAAAGTAGAAACGGTAGACTGTGTCGTATTCCCAAATTGAAGGCGAGACAGGGAACATCCTTAACCCTGAAAGAAACTAGTTTTGTTGTGAGAGGACCAAAACTCTTTATTCAGCTGCCCAAAGACCTAAGGAACACGAATGGTGTTGCGGTGCATATCTTCAAACGAAGATTAGACGCCTGGCTCAGAACAATCCCCGATGAGCCGGGCGTACCTGGGTATGTGAGGTGGAGAGCGCAAGAATCCAACTCACTACTTCACCAGGCCAACTCGAGAGGAGGGGCGACAAGCTTGACCTTCGCAAAATGAGAATCATCGTGCGAAACCTTTGTAATGTTGTAAGGTAAGGTAAGGTTTTATATACTGTATATATATATATATATATATATATATTTTGTATATCGTACAGTGTATATATATATATATAATCCAGGAAGCAGATTTATATTGCTATAATGAAGAAATATCAATGATTCAGTGTTTTTTTTTGAAACGATACCGAACTGGCAATTTCGAAATAGCACTCTAATTTGACACAAATTTCGATATTAATATCGAAGTGGGGTTGAAAATGAGTACTAATGAAAATTCATTATTCACTAAATACAGGAGCAACATTCATATACTCACCTTTTAGGAAAATATATTGTGGAGACGCAGATTGCACTTTATCAACATATTGTTGCATCAACATTAACATCAATATTAATTTTTGAACTGTCACAAATAACAACTACATTTCAACGATATCAACATGCATGTATCAGCAGGCGCTAGGACAGTTTGCCTACGGACAATTTGCCTACGGACAGTTTGCCTACGGACAGTTTGCCTACTGGACAGTTTGCCTACTGGACAGTTTGCCTACTGGACAGTTTGCCTACTGGACATTATGCCTATGGACACCATGCCTATGTGGTATATTTATCCTTAACTTATTTAACTTATTTAACTTCAGATTCATGCAAAAGAATTAATTCAAAATTAAAATGTGTTGTTGCCCTTAATAGCATAAATGTCTGAAAATATATCAAGTAAGAAAGGGAAACAGAAGTTTTCACATAATGGATATTTGTACGTATGTGTTTGATAAATGTAGCAAGCGCGACCCTTCGTTACTTTTTTGGCGGTGCGAGCAAAAGAGTCAGTGTATTATAAGGTGTGTATATATATTGTGTACTTTTCCGTTATCTGCCCCCTTGACGATTGGTTAGGTTAAGTCGTGATATTTTCGTTAAAACTAACGAAATATCACTACTTAACCTAACCAATCGTCAAGGGCGTACAGTTGATAGTGATGTAGGTCACATCCGCATCCGCATAACATCCGCACATTTTCTCGCGTCCGCATCCGCACTTTGGACTGCGGATGTCGTGCGGATGTGGACCGTTCAGATAAAATGTCATTAATAAGCGGAAATTATCAAATTCTACTATATTAATAGAACTAGTTCATTGTGCGCAAAAGTGATGCAAGCGACAAGACGAGAGGCTGTTCTTGTATGAAGTTACTCTCTTGCAACCTACTTAGATCCACGTTACAAAGCTAAGTTATTTTCACCTAGTACATTAGAACGAGTTAAATCATCACTTGGCAAAGCAGTTGAAGAGCTTCAATCTCTTGAATCTGTCGCTTCGCCACCCACAAAAGAATAAAAGTTTCAGTGACAGAACCAACACCTTCAACAAGCAAATCTATCAAAGAATCTGTCTCTCAGTTTCTTGAGTCAAGCAGCAATGACGAGACCTACGCGATGTCAAAAGATGTAGTAAAAATGATCGAGAGCTATCACCAAGAAAAACGCCTGGCTGCATGTGACAATCCTATTAGTTGGTGGAAAATACACAGAATATCTATCCATACTTGAGTAAACTTGCAAGGAAACATTTAGCCTGTCCTCCAACAAATGTACCAAGCGAGAGATTATTTAGCAGTGTTGGATTAATATATGATGAAAAGAGAAACAGACTGGCAGCAGAAAAGGCAGAAAAATTAATGTTCCTTAAGCATAACCTTCCTATAATTAAGTTTGAACATTAAACGATGAACATCTTAGTTTACTTTATTTTAATTACTCATTTATGAATATGCCTAATAAAACTTTAAACTTAATATAAATAGTTATCAAGCTAATTAAAGATCTCTTTCTATAAGGGTGGAGGTTGGGGAAAGAGGTCGGTGGGGTGCATTTGAGTTGGGTTCACGTCCCGCATCCTGGTAACACAATTATGGTTTCTAATTGTGGCTGAAACTCAACAAAATATAACGAATTTATTTGCAGACGAATTCACTAATTGATTTCTATATTAGTTAGATGATTGATATTATTTTATATGTTCAGAGAAAAGTACAGCAATTATTGTACAATTAATCAATTATACTACATTATAGCTACAGCTCTCTCTATATAATAACTTATTATATACGTTAAACACAACAAATCTCGAATATATCCTAAAAAATAACGAAAATGTGGACATCCGCATCCGCGGATGTTGAAATCAAACATCCTCATCCGCATCCGCAGATGTGAAAAAAATGACATCCGCTACATCACTAACAGTTGACCTAACCGGGCAGTGACGATTGGTTAGGTTAAGTTGTGATATTTTTGATAGTTTTAATGAAAATATCATGACTGAACCTAACCAATCGTCAATGGGGCAGATAACGGAAAAGTACCCATATTATATACACACCTTATAATACACTGACTCTTTTGCTCGCACCGCCAAAAAAGTAACGAAAAGTCGCGCTTGCTACATTTATCAAACACATACAAATATCCATTATGTGAAAACTTCTGTTTCTCTTTCTTACTTGATATATTTTCAGACATTTATGCTATAAAGGGCAACAACACATTTTAATTTTGAATTAATTCTTTTGCATGAATCTGAAGTTAAATAAGTTAAATAAGTTAAATAAGGTAAGGATAAATATACCACATAGGCATGGTGTCCATAGGCATAATGTCCAGTAGGCAAACTGTCCAGTAGGCAAACTGTCCAGTAGGCAAACTGTCCAGTAGGCAAACTGTCCGTAGGCAAACTGTCCGGCCACGGTATCAGCACTTGATCGAACAACCGTGCTGTCTGGATGTGTGTGTGTATGTATGTATATATATGAGAGAGAGAGAGAGAGAGAGAGAGAGAGAGAGAGAGAGAGAGAGAGAGAGAGAGAGAGAGAGAGAGAGAGAATTTATTTATTTATTTCTGCTCAACTTAATTAAGATATAACAGCAAAATAAAATAAATTGGCTGTATATATATTATATATATATATATAGATATAATATATATATATATATATATATGTGTGTGTGTGTATATATATATAATATTAAGAAACTGATTGATGCTGACGTTTCCAAAACTAAGGAAATTCTTTTTCTTAAACAAGAAAAAAAGAAAAAGAAGAAAATAAAGCAAAATAAAATTAAGCAGAATTTCCGATATGGAATATCCTTTCTAAATAGGATCTTCAGGCTATATAATACTTTGCAATTTAAGGGATTTAGCATTCACTAGACGCAATATTGCGGCAGTTTTAGAGAACTACGGTTCTACACAGAATAGATGAACTTTTGTATTTATCTTTAAGTTAGGGTGTGTGTGTGTGTGTATATATATATATATACAGGGTGGGGCACGGGAATCAAGTGTTTTTTGAATAGCTAGTAATCGGCCATTAGGAATGGGAGGGGCGTGCGGTAGGTAGCATTCCATTCCTGGGTTCATAGCATTTAACTTTAACTAACACTCACCTTTATCTTTCAGGTGCCATCATGGAGCAGTGGACGTTAGAACACCGCATGTTCGCGTATGATCATTTTGTTAGGAGTGGCGAGTCAGTGACAGCAGTTCAGCGTGCGTTTCGCCGCAGATTCAACATTCATCGAAATGACTCTGTTCCAGCTCGTGACACAATCTTACGTTGGGTTAACAATCTTCGAACAGGAGGCTCAATAATGAAAACAAAACCGAAGGGGCCGCAACGCACTGTGCGTACTCCAGAGAACGTTGAAGGGTCAGACAAGCGATGTTGCAAAGCCCAGGCCGCTCTGCTCGGAGACATTCAGCTACACTCGGATCAGCAATCGTACTGTTAGACGGATTTTGCATGAAGAATTACATTTTCACCCATACAAGTTAGCGATGGTGCTGGAATTGAATGTAAACGATTGCCCCAACGACTGAATTTTGCACAGGAAATGCTTGCACTTTATGAGCAGAATGAAAACATGATGGTGGTAATGAGTGATGAAGCCCATTTCCACCTTAATGGGGCCGTCAACAATCAAAACTGTCGGTATTGGGCTGCTGAAAATCCGCGACAACTCCATGAAAAACCGCTGCATAGCCCTAAGGTTACAGTTTGGTGCGCGGTGGAAAGTTTGGCGTCATCGGTCCCTATTTCTTCGAACAAAATGGGGTTACCGTTACCATAACATCTGGGCGTTACATTGAGATGGTGAACACCTTTTTCATCCCTGAGTTACGAAGAAGGCGTATTGCTCGTCGACATTTGTGGTTTCAGCAAGATGGGGCCACGCCACACACCGCCAGAGCGTCAATGGCTGTTCTTCGCCCCCTGTTTCCCAACCATCTCATTTCGAGATTTGGTGACATTGCATGGCCCCTCGGTCCCCTGACTTGTCCACATGTGACTTCTTTCTATGGGGTACCTCAAGTCACGTGTCTACGAGGACAAGCCCCGTACATTAGATGCATTGAAGGAAGCGATCCGTCAACAAATCATCCAAATCAACAGAGACCTGCTGGGAAGAGTGGAGGCCAATTTTCGTAACGCCTTCAACAATGCGTCGACGGCCAAGGACATCATATGCCAGATATAATTTTCGGTACATGATTTTATGACATGAAATGCTATGTTCTTACGAATGTTGTTCTACCAATATATTTTCTTTACAAATAAATATCATTTTCCTGATTATTCCAAAACACTTGTTCCCGTGCCCCACCCTGTGTATATATATATATAATATATATATATATACACACAGTATATGCAGGGTGATCCGTTTGGGTATGGATAAAATAAAATTGATATGAAATGGAAACAGTAACATTGTATAGTTTAATATTTAGCAAACAATGCCCACATAGATGGTAGATTGTGACAAGCCTAATTAGTCTCCATCAAGACCCCCTTCCGGATACGACAGAGGTCATAACGAGAGGCTAATTCTTACGACAACCTTCGTGTGGTTTAGTGATAGACCCCGTTTCTTCTAATGTGCGGTACCACTGCACTATGAAGTCGTATTTAGGAGCTTTTCGAACACCATGCACAAGGGGAAACTCACGCTGTACCGCTGTCACACTCTCAAACTTAGCAAACCAAATGACACACTTCGCACGTTGTTGTGTATTCGCTGCCATCTTCGAAACTGGCATATGTCTCATAAATCTGCCAGCATATGGCATAGTCTATTGCAAACTCTCACATTTTATGACCACACGGCAACAGATGAGCGCTGTATCACTTCTCGTAGTAGATCTCTCACAGCGTTTTTATTTTATCCATACTCAAACGGATCACTCTGTACATACAGTATATACATATACTTACTGGTGTGAGAACTTCATAATTTTATACTTTGCTAACAGCCAGTGTTATATGACAGAAGGAACATATCTTTGAGGTGGAAATCCGAACCACTGGTCGCTACATCATCTGAGTTAACATCTTTATAAAGAGCTTTCAAACAACGAATGTTTAGGTTATTTTTTTTTGTTTATAACGTTATCATTGATTGAGGTTTCAGTGTCTCTTTCCTTATCCATGCTTAGCATTTCCCGTAATGCGTCAGTCAGCGCTGTCATTTGTTACAGAATACAAAAAGATGTTTTTTTTTAACGTTTTCATTTGCTGGACAACCTTTATATGTTACAGTCAGGGTTTGAAACCAAGAAATAATTATGAGGTGCTTAACCCCCTTCGCAACATCTACCGTCATATGACCTGTAGGAGGGAACCTACGGGTCGCTACATCATCTGGATGCAGAAGAGGGTCTCCCATCCAACTACAACCCAGATCTAATGACGCTAAACTCCGCTGATCGACTGGAAACGGTGTTATGACAATGGTACAACGTAGACCTGTTTGAAACCAGTCATTTCGCCAAATGTCTGCGACCCTTAATCACTTCGTGAGCTACATCGTGGCCGGTGTCGTAACTTCGTTGATTAGTGAAATTAAGCAACATTGGGTCTGGGTGGTTGTTGGATGGGAGACCGTCCTTTGCGTCCAGATAATGTAGCGACCCGTGGTTCGGATCCGACGTAAAGCTGTGGATCCCGTCCGTCATATGACCTTAAATGTTGCGAAGGAGGTTAAACAACCCCATCATTATAAATCACTTCGTGAAGGTTAGATTAGGTTAAGCTATTAATGCGTATAATGCCCGTAATTAAGGGTCACAAGCATTACGCGAAATGCTTAAAATTTTTAGGCTTCTCACACTGACTGGAATATATATATATATATATATATATATATATATGATAAACTTCTTAGCGTTAAAGTCTGTCCATCAGCTTCGTTCATGAGATACGGACGATTTACTTTAGAAATTGGAGTTGCGTTAAATACAGGCTACCATCTACGAACTTTCCACTTGCTCCCTTCCTGAAGATATCACAAAAAAGTGTACGGTTCTCATATATATACACTATACTTCTTTCTGCCGTTTGTACCCAAATCAGACTCCAGGATCCTCCCTCTCACTCTCCCCTCTGCCTCTACCCTCCCCCCTCTCTATTTCTCATCCTGTATGTAAATAATTTTTACAAAATACATATTAATTCAAATATATACCAAAAAACAAGCGACTTTATGCTTGCCAAAAACTAGAAACAAAATTTGGTTCTCAAATTATTATATTAAATTTATTTTAAAAATGATATATTAAAGTACATTTTAATTATTTGAAATTAAAAGTTGAGTTACAGAATGAATTTAAATTTATATTTGAATTTATTAAGCATAATTATAAATTATTTCACTCGTGATCCGATGAAATCACCAGTGAAATTCGGAAGAGATAAAATTTGAGAGATATCTTATTACGGCTAATTTAAATATGGTTTTGAAATATCATATTTGACTGTTAAAGTTATTAAGTAATTTAATTAAAAACTTTTGCGTTAAGAAATACGGTGGTCGACCACGAGAATTATTAAAATGCTCCCTAATATTTTAACGCAGCTGATTAGAGAGAGAGAGAGAGAGAGAGAGAGAGAGAGAGAGAGAGAGAGAGAGAGAGAGTTACAAGGAGTTACAAGGAAAAGAAGTACCTCAAAAGGCCTTGCGGCCCATACCGAAGGTACCAATGGCAACGGGTGCCAGGGAAAATTTGTGGAAGATTTTTCTTTCAACTATGCTAGCAGTAGTAGAAAACTGGATAGAAAAGTAGAAGGCTCTCTCCCCACCCTCCGCTCCCTCCCTGCCAGAGGCAGGTACGGAAAAAGGTTGAAGAAAATACCTTGACCCTGGAAAAGTAGCCAAGGAAATTTTACAGGAAAGTGGAGAATATATAAATAGCTCTATATTTAGCTTGCTCACAGAGACCGAGCAAGCGAACTCCTGCAGACGTTTCTGAGGTTTTAATCTTAAACTATGAGTGTGTTCAGTACTTTGTCTAGCCTATTTTTAAACAGATTTACACTTTGACTGGAAACAACCTCTGAGGGAAGTTGGTTCCAGATATTAACTATTTTATAGGAAAAGAAATTTCCGCAGACTGAGGTCCTAAATGTCTTTACACACTCAAATAGTGTGCAAGATTTCGTCTACCTTTTCTTGAACTGATCCACAGAGGAACTGTTCACAACTTCCGAAGGTAACCTGTTCCATGTGTCACAGATCTTATACGTAACGTAATTCCCACACACACTAGTCCTAAACCGTTTCAAATCCAACTTCCAACCATTGTTGCGAGTTGGGTTATCATTTAAACTAAACATACTTCTAAAATCGACATCGTTGAACCCGCGTAAGAGCTTGAAAACCTCGATCAGTTGACCGCGCAGCCTCCGAGTTTCAAGCGAAAACAAGTTCAGGGCGCGTAACCGTCGATTGTAGCCCATATGCCTAACGGAAGGGATAACTTTGTGGCCCTCGCCTGCACTCGCTCCAGCCTCTCAATATCTTTCCTGAGGGTGGGCGACCAGAACTGCACAGCATACTCCAGGTACGGCCGAACAAGGGAATTGTACAGTGAGAGCACAATCTCCTTGTTCCGAAACTGAAATTGCCTCCTGATATAACCCAATAGTTTCTGGGCTTTCTTTTCCACCTCTACCACTGTTTCGTAAACTTAAGGTCGCTGCTAATTAGCACACCCAAGTCCTTTTCTAAATCAGTCACCTCGATATTACTGCCCAACATCGAGTAGTCCGAATTGGGATTGGCGTAGCCAATGTGCATCACTTTGCATTTACCCAAGTTAAACGGCATTTGCCATTTTTCGGACCACTCTCCTATCCTACCTAGGTCCGCACGCAGTTCCTCGATCGCTTCGGGCGTCCCAACATTGGCCCCAAGCTTGGTGTCATCAGCGAATTTGGCGATCCGACTGACGATGCCACCGTCGATATCATTTATGTAAATGATAAACAACAGTGGCCCCAAAACGAACCCTGAGGAACCCCACTAGTGACCAAGGCCCAACCCGAACTAGCCCCTTTAATTACCACCCTATGCCGCCTATTCCTCAGCCAGTTTTCAATCCACCTACCTATTTCCCCACCGATACCCAGCGCGCGCACTTTCGCCATTAGCCGGCGGTGAGGTACCTTATCAAAGGCTTTCTGAAAGTCGAGATAAAGTATATCAACCGCCCTACTCTTATCGTACTCACTCAACATGACGTGGAAAAACTCGAGCAAGTTGGTGAGACACGACCTATGCCGTCTAAACCCATGTTGGGAGTCCCCAAGCAGCCTGTAGGAATCCAAATGGTCAACGATTCTATCAGCTATTATCCTTCTAATAATTTACCTACAACTGAAGTGAGACTAATGGGACGATAGTTCCCTGGACTTTCGTGATCCCCTTTCTTAAAGATAGGGGTCACGTTGGCTCCCTCCAGTCACCAGGCACCTGGCCCATCACCAACGATTTGTTGAAGACTGTAGCCAGGTGGGGAGCCACCTGGTCGCGCACTTCTCGCAAAACACTGGGGAGAAACTGGTCTGGCCCAGGAGCCTTAACGCGCTCAGTTTGTCTATTCTATCGGCAACGACTGTCGCGGTACATCTACACTTCCAGGCCAGCACCTTCGTGCCTCACGCCTGGCTCGGGGATGACGCGGGTATCCTCCCTAGTGAACACTCCCGCAAAGTACTCATTAAGCACATTAGCTTAATGTTCCCCTTGCAGAGGCTTGCCACCCGTAGTTCTTCGTTACGTTTCGCTAGCCTAACCTTCGCCTTCACTTCCCTACAGAGGCGGACATACGCTTCAGTGTTCTCTTAGGAACGATTGGCCTTCGCCCTCCTATACGCTACTTTCCTATTTCGGATAGCCGAAGCGATGTCACGATTGAACCACTTAGGCTGCGTTGAAGCAGGGGTGACCGGTTTTGAGGGTATGGCAGCAGACTGCAGCACCATAAACTCGTCCCGGAATGCACTCCACACTCCCTCAACATCGCCGCCAACCTCTAACCCCATCTCTCCTACGCTATCCCTGAGGCTAACAAAGTTCGCCCGCCGGAGATCGAGCTTACTGCCTCTCGAGTTACTACGCTTCACCCGAGGGACGCACACACGGAACCTAATAAGACCGTGATCACTCCCGCCCAATGATTCGTCAACGGTGAGGCCAGTGACGAGGTTGTCTTCGGTCGTGAATACTAAGTCTAGAACGCTTTCGCCTCGTGTAGGCTCGTTGACCCACTGAGTGAGGAAGTTCTCATCAGCAAAGTCAACTAGCCTCCTCCCTTCAGCATCGGCAGTCCTGTTTTCCCACTTTATGCCGCGACAGTTGAAGTCTCCTAAAACTACACACACCCTATCCCCTAGCAGACTACTGAGTTCGGTGTAAAGGGCTGTATCCTCCTCGAGTAGGAGATGCGGAGGTCTGTACACCAAGATTAACCTATAGTTCGTCCCTCCCACGTTCAGATTGACGCCAAGCAGCTCCCGTTCCGACTGGAACTGGCAGTCAACTGGACTCAACGTGTCTCTGACGTATATTAGTACCCCACCCCCCTCCCCACGGGTGCGGTCTTTGCGAAACATTCTATACCCGGGAATTTCGAACTTCCCAACGTAGTCCCTACGATCAGTATGAATCCAGGACTCGGTGATAGCAACGATATCCTGGTATTCTGATGCCAAGAGCGCCCGTAGCTCGCCAAACTTGTTCCTGATCGACCTAGCATTAAAAAGCATTGCACGGAGGGAGCCTCCCCTATTCTGACCGCACCCTAGCACGACCCGTTTCCCGAACAGCCAGGGCTGTCGGGAGTTGAAGAGCCCCTCACTAACGAGGGGACAATCTCCGCAGGAGCCTGAGCCTCCTCCAACGTGGAAGGAGAGTCACTACCTGCTGTTGGAGGGGGACTAACTACTGGGAGAGGGGGACTAACTACTGGGGGAGGGGGACTAACTGCTGGGAGAGAGAGAAGAGAGAGGAGAGAGAGAGAGAGAGAGAGAGAGAGAGAGTTACAAGGAAAAGAAGTACCTTAAAAGGCCTTGCGGCCCATACCGAGGAGGTACCAATGGCAACGGGTGCCAGGGAAAATTTTGTACACACTCAAATAGTGTGCAAGATTTGGTCTAACCTTTTCTTGAACTGATCCACAGAGGAATTGTTCACAACTTCCGAAGGTAACCTGTTCCATGTGTCCCAGATCTTATAGGTAAAGTAATTACTACACACACTGGTGCTAAACCGTTTCAAATCCAACTTCCAACCATTGTTGCGAGTTGAATTATCACAAACTAAACATGCTTCTAAAATAGACATCGTCGAACCCGTGTAAGAGCTTGAAAACCTCGATCAGTTGACCGCGCAGCCTCCGAGTTTCCAGCGAAAACAAATTCAGGGCGCGTAAGCGTCGATTGTAGCCCATACGCCTAACGGAAGGGATTAATTTTGTGGCACTCGCCAGGAATCGCTCCAGCCTCTCAATATCTCTCCTGATGGTGGGCGACCAGAACTGCACAGTATACTCCACTTGCGGCCGAACCAGAGAATTGTACAGAGAGCGCACAATCTCCTTGTTCCGAAATCGAAATTGCCTCGTCATATAACCCAACAGCTTCTGGGCTTTCTTTTCCACCTCTACGCACTGTTTCGTAAACTTAAGGTCACTGCTAATTAGCACACCCAAGTCCTTTTCCAAATCAGTGGCCTCGATATTACTCCAGAACATGGAGTAGTCCGACTTGGGATTGGGGTAGTAGGGTGGATCGATTTTACATTTTCTTCGATTTCCATATTCTAATAGAGAGAAAAACTTGCGCATGCATGAGGAAATAGCCTCTGCAAAATCTTAGCTTAATAGGTAATCATCTTCTTCCCCCGGCAGAGCGATGAATATCATATTTTAGTAGTCAAAAACGTATTTTTCTTATAATTTATAAAATATTTCAATATGCATCAAAATAATTCCTAATAACTATAAAGTCGATGAAAAAGACCTCATATGATCGTTTTTCCAAGCGCGTTGTCCTACGTTAATATCTTTTGCCCCCGGCAACAACGTCAAATGTTGAAAAAATAGATAATTTATATACATATTTTCAGATCGGCTCTTTGTCTTAAATAATGCATTAATATATTTCCCATAGCATTTATATCGTTGCTTAGGCATGAAATAACACACACACATGCCTATTACACGGTAATGAATTATCACTGCGACACCTCATTCAAGACTTGGACGGCAAAACAACTGGGCCAATGGGCTTTACTGGACCAGTTGGAAAACAACTGAACGACTGCGAAAAACTTCCAATTACAGAATTCGATGCCATTCCATCTCCCGACATTGACATAGATGATGCCGAGTTGAGCACTGACCAAAAATATTTGTTAGGCATCTACAGAGCAGTGTCGAGCGGTAGCTGCTTCAGCTCTCGCGGCTCGAAATCCAGGTAAGATGGCGCATTCCAGGTGGCTGACAACAGCAAATAGATTTCTGCGCCTCTATGTTTCAACCAGTGAACCCTCCAGCACCTTCAACGAAATTGTGCGATTCATTATGACAGTTTACGCACCAATTTGGTTTAAGATAAAAAAACTCCAGTTTCACTGAGGGCGCAAAACATTTTTTCGAAATGATGCGTCTCTCTCAGACCATGCCTCAAAGATCTAAGACAATCGCCAACAAAGTCCTCCGTAGAAATTCTTTCTTTGCTCACTCAGAAAATATTTTGATCTCCATGCTACATGCCGATGAGCAACACATAAGAGAATTGGGATGGAGAAGAATATTAAAAGCACGATCAAAACAATCACCAGCGGGGGAAATTCGAGCCTTCGCCATGCCTGAGCTGCTCTACGATAGTCAAAACTATTACGAAATG
>JAJOZX010006126.1:150000-237500 GCA_023014485.1 Bathynomus jamesi
TCTGATCCTGTGTGCTACGTCACCGCTACTTGTCACTTACCAATGCTACATCAGCGCCCTCTGTGTGACCTTGAACTTCCTACTATCGGTGCTATTAGGGGTGACTAATTTTTTGTCGGGTGTGCTTATATATGTATATATATATGTGTGTGTGTAGATATGTATGTATGTATGTATATATTATATATATATATAATAGTGTGTGTGTGTAGATGTATGTATATATATATATATATATATATGTTTGTGTGTATGTATGTTATTTTTTTTTTATTTTTTATTTTTTTTGTAACCTATATATAGGCTGTAACCTTTTATGTACTTCAGTGTTCCTGAGGATGTCATTAGACGAAAGCGCTTGAGCACCTTTTTGTGTTTCCTTTCCTTCGTGGTTTTATTCATCATATATATATATATACAGCGTGTCCCAAAGAAATGTATACCCACTTTGTTCGATAATACCAGCTATGAGGATAATAAATATATTACTTTTTATATGTTTTTTAATAAAGAATTTTCTCCTGAATCTAAATATCTAATTATGTTTATTAAAAATTGAAGAACAAAAAAGTTACAGATGTTTAAATTATAATTATTATTTTCGAGACTTCATGTGCGATATTTTCTAATATTTTAACCGACTGTTTTGAGATACTTATGTTTAGTGTTGATATTGAAGCATAAATGTTGTAATTATTAGTTAATTCAAAAAATTTACAAATTCCATGGTTAAATGACACTTCATCTAAGATGTTCGACGTCTTCCAGAACGTTGTTTTTGTAAGTTTTGCACAGTGCCGTCGGTTTCAAACTTATCTCGGATACGTGCAAAAATATTAGAAAATATCGCACATGAAGTCTCGAAAATAATAATTATAATTTAAACATCTGTAACTTTTTTGTTTTTCAATTTTTAATAAAAATAATTACATATTTAGATTCAGGAGAAACTTCTTTATTAACAAACATATAAAAAGAAATATTTATTATCCTCATAGCTGGTATTATCGAACAAAGTGGGTATACATTTCTTTGGGACACGCTGTATATATATATAGAGAGAGAGAGAGAGAATGATGCTCCCAAAATTTTTTAAATGTTATAGGATAAATATTTATTTCAGCAAGCAGATCGAAATAAAGGACTGTCCTTTGAAATAAAGGACGTCTGGCAACCCTACGGGCTACAACCGAAGCGAGACTAATGGGACGATAGATCCCTGGACTCTCGTGATCCCCTTTCTTAAAGATAGGGGTCACGTTGGCTTCCCTCCGGTCACCAGGCACCTGGCCCGTCTCCAATGATTTGTTGAAGACTGTAGCCAGGTGGGGAGCCACCTGGTCGCGCACTTCCCGCAACACTCTAGGGAGGAACTGCTCTGGCCCAGGCGCCTTAAACGCGCTCAGTTTGTCTATTCTATCGGCAACGACTGTTGCGGTACACCGAACACTATCCAGGCCAGCACTTTCGACCCTGACGCCTGGCTCGGGGATGACGCGGGTTTTCTCACTGGTGAACACACCGGCAAAGTACTCATTCGGCACATTAGCGATGTCCGCGTCGGAAGTGCGCAGAACGCCGCTGGGGTCCTTTAACGGACCTATCATGCTTCTAATGGGCTTTCTACTATTAAGATAACTGAAGAACTCCTTAGGGTTCCCCTTGCAGAGGCTTGCCACCCGTAGTTCTTCGTTACGTTTCGCTAGCCTAACCTTCGGTTTCACTTCCCTGCACAGGCGAACATACGCCTCAGTGTTCTCATGGGAACGATTGGCCTTCGCCCTCCTATACGCAGCTTTCCTATTTCGGATAGCCGAAGCGATGTCACGACTGAACCAGTTAGGCTGTGTTGAAGCAGGGGTGACAGGTTTTGAGGGTATGGCAGCAGACTGCATCACCATAAACTGGTCCCGGAATGCACTCTACACACTCTCTCAACATCGCCGCCGACCTCTAACCCTATCTCACCTATGCACCTATATGAGAGAGAGAGAGAGAGTTACAAGGAGTTACAAGGAAAAGAAGTACCTTAAAAGGCCTTGCGGCCCATACCGAGGAGGTACCAATGGCAACGGGTGCCACGGAAAATATCCTACACCTTCAAATAGTGTGCAAGATTTGGTCTAACCTTTTTTTGAATTGATCCACAGAGAAACTGTTCACAACTTCTGAAGGTAACCTGTCCACGTGTCACAGATCTTATACGTAAAGTAATTCCCACACACACACTAGTCCTAAACCGTTTCAAATCCAACTTCCAACCATTGTTGCGAGTTGGGTCATCATTAAACTAAACATGCTTCTAAAATCGACATCGTTGAACCCGCGTAAGAGCTTGAAAACCTCGATCAGTTGACCGCGCAGCCTCCGAGTTTCCAGAGAAAACAAGTTCAGGGCGCGTAACCGTCGATTGTAGCCCATATCCCTAACGGAAGGGATTAACTTTGTGGCCCTCACCTGCACTCGCTCCAGCCTCTCAATATCTTTCCTGAGGGTGGGCGACCAGAACTGCACTGCATACTCCAGGTGCGGCCGAACCAGGGAATTGTACAGAGAGAGCACAATCTCCTTGTTCCGAAACTGAAACTGCTTCCTGATATAACCCAACAGCTTCTGGGCTTTCTTTTCCACCTCTACGCACTGTTTCGTAAACTTAAGGTCGCTGCTAATTAGCACACCCAAGTCCTTTTCCAAATCAGTCGCCTCGATATCATTCCCCAACATCGAGTAGTCCGACTTGGGATTGGCGTAGCCAATGTGCATCACCTTGCATTTACCCAAGAAGTTAAACGGCATTTGCCATTTTTCCAACCACTCTCCTATCCTACCTAGGTCTGCACGCAGTTGCTCGATCGCCTCCGGCGTCCCAACATTGGCCCCATGCTTGGTGTCATCAGCGAATTTGGCGATCCGACTGACGATGCCCCCGTCTATATCATTTATGTAAATGATAAACAACAGTGTCCAAAACGGAACCCTGAGGAACCCCGCTAATGACCGAGGCCCAACCCGAACTAGACCCTTTAATTACAACCATCTTCCCCCTATTCTTCAGCCAGTTTTCAATCCACCTACCTATTTCCCCACCGATACCCAGCGCGCGCACTTTCGCCATTAGCCGGTGGTGAGGTACCTTATCAAAGACTTTCTGAAAGTCGAGATAAAGTATATCAATCGCCCTACTCTTATCATACTGACTCAACATGACGTGGAAAAACTCGAGCAAGTTGGTGAGACACGACCTATGCCGTCTAAACCCATGTTGGGAGTCCCCAAGCAGCTTGTAGGAATCCAAATGGTCAACGATCCTATCCGCTATTATCCCCTCTAATAATTTACCTACAACTGAAGTGAGACTAATGGGACGATAGTTCCCTGGACTTTCGTGATCCTCTTTCATAAAGATAGGGGTCCCGTTGGCTTCCCTCCAGTCACCAGGCACCTGGCCCGTCTCCAACGATTTGTTGAAGACTGTAGCCAGGTGGAGAGCCACCTGGTCGTGCACCTCTCGCAACACTCTGGGGAGAAACTGGTCTGGCCCAGGATCCTTAAACGCGCTCAGTTTGTCTATTCTATCGGCAACGACTGTCGCGGTACATCGAACACTATCCAGGCCAGCACCTTTGTGCCTCACGCCTGGCTCGGGGAATGACGCGGGTGTCCTCCCTGGTGAACACTCCCGCAAAGTACTTATTTAGCACATTAGCGATGTCCGCGTGGGAGGTCCACAGAACGCCGCTTCGGTTGTTTGATATCATGCTTCTAATGGGCTTTCTACTATTAACATAACTGAAGAACTCCTTAGGGTTCCCCTTGCAGAGGCTTGCCACCCGTAGTTCTTCGTTACGTTTCGCTAGTCTAACCTTCGCCTTCATTTCCCTGCACAGGCGGACATACGCTTCAGTGTTCTCATGGGAACGATTGGCCTTCGCCCTCCTATACGCTACTTTCCTATTTCGGATAGCCGAAGCGATGTCACGACTGAACCACTTAGGCTGTGTTGAAGCAGTGGTGACCGGTTTTGAGGGTATGGCAGCAGACTGCATCACCATAAACTGGTCCCGGAATGCACTCTACACACTCTCTCAACATCGCCGCCGACCTCTAACCCTATCTCACCTACGCTATCCCTGAGGCTAACAAAGTCCGCCCGCCGGAGATCGAGCTTACTGCTTCTCGAGTTACTACGCTTCACCCGAGGGACGCACACACGGAACCTAATAAGACCGTGATCATTCCCGCCCAATGATTCGTCAACTGTGAGGCCAGTGACGAGGTTGTCTTCGGTCGTGAATACTAAGTCTAGAACGCTTTCGCCTCGTGTAGGTTCATTGACCCACTGAGTGAGGAAGTTCTCATCAGCAAAGTCAACTAGCCTCCTCCCTTCAGCATCAGCAGTCCTGTCTTCCCACTTTATGCCGCGACAGTTGAAGTCTCCTAAAACTACACACACTCTATCCCCTACCCCTAGCAGGCTACTGAGTTCGGTGTGCAGGGCTGTATCCTCCTCGAGGAGGAGATGCGGAGGTCTGTACACCAAGATTAACCTATAGCTCGTCCCTCCCACATTCAGATCGACGCCAAGCAGCTCACGTTCCGACCGGAACTGGCAGTCAACCGGACTCAACGTGTCCCTGACGTATATTAGCACCCCACCCCCCTCCCCACGAGTGCGGTCTTTGCGAAACATTCTATACCCGGGAATTTCGAACTCCCCAACGTAGTCCCTACGATCAGTATGAATCCAGGACTCGGTGATAGCAACGATATCCTGGTATTCTGATGCTAAGAGCGGCCGTAGCTCGCAAAACTTATTCCTAATCGACCTAGCATTAAAAAGCATTGCACGGAGGGAGTCTTCCCTATTCTGACCGCCCCCTAGCACGACCCGTTTCCCGAACAGCCAGGGCTGTCGGGAGTTGAAGAGCCCCTCACTAACGAGGGGGGGCAACTTCCGCAGGAGCCTGAGAGAGAGAGAGAGAGAGAGAGAGAGAGAGAATTTTTTTTTTCAGTGACTGCAATTTGATGCAAACAATGTTCGAAGTTTTAATTTTATTTTCTGATTGAAAACTGGAGCATTTTTCGGAAGGGGAGTGAGAAACATCAGTAATCCCAGAGACAGCATACATTCTACACTATTATAAATGACTAGAAAACTCTTTGATCGCTTGCACAGATATTTATTAAGTGTGTGTGTGTGTGTGTGTGTGTGTGTGTGTGTAGGCCTTGATTTTGTGAGTTTTCTGGTTTCAAGAATTAAATATAGGAGGAGGTTGGTATTCTTAACTTGAACTTATCTTTGAATTATCGAATATTTTCTGTTTTCAACAGCCATTTGATAAAAGTAAGACGTTAAAATTTTAAAGAAATTCGATTCAGTAAGAAGGTTAAATAAGTTAAATAAACACACACACAATATATATGCGCCTCGGTGGTGTAGTGGTCAGCGTCGCTGACTATGAATCCATCGGCCCCGGATCGATACCCGGTGACGGCAGGCGGTGCGCAGCAAAACCCAGCTGTTCATCCTTCCACACAAAGAAATTGGTTGGTAGATAAATGGGTACCGTCGTGATTTGTTAAAAAACACATTCTTTCCTTCTTTTCTTTTACTCTTCGCTTTCTTTTCATTAATTTCATTTTCTATTATCACTCGTTTTCTCCGCGTCTTTATACGGACGCGGGTAGACCGCTTAAGCCGGTGAGCGCCATTAAACTTTCGAACAAAGTAAAGGGACCGGGATAATTACACACTTTTATTTACTATTTACTGAAGTTTTATTTATACCGAAACATTTGGATAAACGGGGTAACGCGAGGGTGGAATTAGCGTTAAAATCTAATCGTGGAGAGAGACATAATAAATTTTTTAAGTAAACAATAACATTCTAATATGAAAAACCACCTAACCAAGTCACATCCCGCCCAAAGACTGAATTGGGCATTTCACTGTTTCTCTCGGCCCATTTCAGGTAATGCAACTAGCAAATTATATTCTTAATTTCAAACAAACCATTATTAATTTCTTATTAAACATTATTTTCTTCTTTATTAAACAAAACATTCTTAAATTCTTATTTGACATGATTATCTTTATTAAAAAAAACAATACACGACAGTACCCTGGGTAGCCTAGTGGTTAAGACGCTGGGCTACTGGTGAGGCGTGGTTCGGATTCCACGTTAAACTGCGAGTCTAAGATGGGGTGACAAGCTTGACCTTCGTCAGAATGAATAATTCGGGCGGAAGGAAAACCAAGGTTATATATAATTCTCTAATATGTCATTTCAATATCATTTTACTTTGAAACACGTGACCATTTTTTTTCTTATGAAAACAAATTAAAAGCAATGAAACTAATTTAAAGTCCCTTAATTAAGTGAAAAAAACCTATGCGTGACCACCTGAAACGCAAGTCAGTTTGACTCGTTTAAAAATATCATAAATCTTATTGTAAAATACATTAAAAAAAAACTTATGAATTTTAATGAGCTTTTTACCCAATAAAAGACATACTTCCATTGAAATTTTTGTTTTTAGCCTCTTATATAAACAACATGTATTCAAACACCCACACCCACAATCCCAGAGTTGGAAACGGGTCAGCGGGTCATGGGTCTGCGGATCACTTGGGAGTGAATTCAAGGCGGGTCGAGGTGGGTCATGAGGTTGACCCGCCTGACCCAGGAGTGGGTCAATACGGATCAATGCTGTCATTAGGTGGGGCACAAATTTCCAGTCGAATTTTAAAAATGCGTTGTTTTTGCGTGTCGACAACTTGCAATTATAGTTAGATATAAGTTTGTCATGGCATATTGGTATAGTGTTACACTAAAAGTAGGGGTCGGGAAATCTAACATTTTTTTAGGACGAGTGGTTTATATGGCCAATTTGGCTGCTGAATACGAATCCGGCTAGTTCTTGGACTTAAAATGAATTTTTGACTTGGTTCAGTGGGTTTTTTTTTCAAAATGGCGGCCAAAAAAACGATTTTTTGTTTTAATGATAAAAAAACCGCTACCCTTCACATGTAATATGTCTTTTCATATTTTTTCATGGTCGCTGAACTCGAAAATGAACAAATGAGAGCCATTAGGAGTGTGGTTAAGCAGATAGATGACGAAAATTTTGAAAAAATGCCCGATCCATATCGAACATAAAGGTTGAATGAGGCTTCCCACCTCCAAACCTTTATAACTGATAGAAAAAAATAATTAGTTGATAAGTGCTTGCTATATTTTTAATCATGGTTATGTTCATTCTTCAATGTTAAGTATCTTTGTGGTACTGAGCTGAGGATCATTGATTCTGATGAAGATACTCCTTGTACTGTAACGATTTGCCGCCGCTCACTAAGGAAATTATATATCCATTTCCCTACTTTTCCTGTTATTCCCATATATTTCAGTTTATGTATTATGATTCCATGGTCACACTTGTCGAACGCTTTGGCAAAGTCTGTGTATATTACAGCATAGTTTTCATTACTTTCCAGTGCGTCTGATCTGACTGACCGAAACCCGTGTTGGTTATCATTTAATTTTTTCCGAGTTTCCAAAAAGTCATAGATTTTCTGTCAAACTATTCTTTCAAATATTTTAGCGAGATGAGATGTAAGCGACACTGGCCTATCGTGTTTGGCCTGGGATCGATCTCCTCTTTTATATATTGGGACTATGTTCGCGCTCTTCAGGATGTCCAGTATTTCTCCCGTGTCTTGTGATCGTCTCCATATCCAATATAGGGGCTCAGCGATTGCATTCTTGCAGTTTTTGATCAGTGTGGCATTCCATTTGTCCGATCCTACCGCTGAGTGTGCTTTTAGTTTCCCTAGAGCTTGTGTAATATCATCTGTCGTAAAGTCGAAGTCCGTTATATTTTCCTCTTGTAGTTCTTCTTCAAAGAACGCGTTTCTATCGCAGATCAGTTTGTCAGTCTTTGGGATACTGAAAGATGATTCGTACTGAGCTCTTAATATTTCAGATACTTCTGTTAGATCATCAGATAAAGCACTGTTCTCGTTTTTCAAAGGTCCGATAGGCGTGTGGTTTTTAGACTTCCTTTTCACAAAGTTATAGAAGTACTTTGAGTTAGCCTTTATCGCTTCGATAGCGTGGTCGTCTTTTTCTATATGCTTTTCAATTAGTTCCTGTATGACGCCATCGATAATCTGCAGTTTATCATTTAATATATTTCTGATGTTATTTTTACAGTTACTTAATTTACTTATATATATATATATATATATATATATATATATATATATATATATATATAAGAACAAATGGCAAAGTTCATTAATGGAATGCCAGAACGTGTGTCAGCCTTACATAATGAAAAGAGGAAAGCAACACGATTCTAAATATATTGATTCAATAAATCTGTTGTTATTTATTGACTTTTATTATCAAAAAACCTATGGAAAAACCGAAGTGTCTAAATCTATTTACTTTTGTCAACCTTCTGTATATATGTTAAGCGTAATGTGGATAATTGCTTAATATGAACATTACAATGTTGCCTTAGGTTAGGTTATGTTAAGTTTTTTTCTGAGTCAAACACGGTCAAATACTCAAAAAAACATCTAATCTAACCTAAGGCAAATTTCTAATGTGCACATTAGGCAATTATACACATCACGCGTAACATACTATATATATATATATATATATATATATATATATATATATATATATATATATATATATATATATATATATATATAAGAAGAGACTTTCCCAATATGAAAATTAAAAAGTAGTTTCGGCAATTCCATGAAATTCATTCAGAAAGAAATATTTCCTTAGGGATTAGAAACCCTAAATTCTCATACGCAATTTATGGAAGCATAAATACAAACTTAAAGCCAATATACACTACACAGTGTATATATATATATATATATATATATATATATATATGTATATATATAATATATATATATATATATATATAGGGTGATTCAAATATGGGGGTAAAAATTTTGTTTTTATATTTTAATGTGTTCAACCCTTTAAATGGTTCATTTCAGCATAAAACCAACTATCCTAAAATATTTTAGCAAATTTTTAATTTTTAGGGGTTGCTACCGGCAATTAAAAATTGACAGAACGACTCAAATTGTCAAATTTTTCCACACCACCCAGGGGGTACAGTACAAGGCGCATTGCTTTTTTTTAATGTGGAAAGCTCCCCCGTAGGTCCTACCATAACCACAAGCATGCATAATTAAACTAGCATGATATTTGAGACATTAGCTGTCCTTACTTCATCAATGTTTCTTTCTTTCTATCAGGGTAAACAGCCCTGTAGTTTTTCACTACTTGTAGCAAGAATTGTCATGTGTTAGTATTTTATTATACTTATTCATCCATTAATTTTACTCCTCTTTCCGCTATATCATTCACGACTTTCCACTGTTTGATGGATTTCTTAGCGGAGTTATACTCTTCATCATTATGCCATTCTTTAGCATCTTTGAGTAAACATTTTGAACTAAATTCCGTTATTGTAAAGAATCTTTGAGTATTTGATGACAAAATCTTCTAATTTCTTCGTTGGAATAAGTGCAGGATCTAGAAAAGCCCGTTTTGCAGGAAGAGTTTCTGTTGTATTTTGCAAGGCCTTTACAATTTTGTTTTTCGTTTCAGTAGGCACTTCATCATCATAAAAGGCCAAGGCTACCAGTTCTTCTGATAGGTACCAGAGGTGACCTAACAGTTTTTTAATAGCAACAAATGCAATTGTGTCATTTATTTGTTTGTAGACTACAAGATTCTGTAATAATTCCAGAGCAAGACGAGGAGCGCAACATTGACATCTAAATAAATTAGTTGCCATGGGAACGTTACCTATATATATATATTTCAGCATTGCAATCGTGGAAATTTGTGCGTTACTATTATTTTATACTCGTTTGACATTTTACATAAGTCCGAGCTTTAAATGTTGTTTCAGAACTAAAGAAATCGTACATACGAAACTATCGTGTAGGTTATAAGTTATATTATATAGGGGATGCGGAAGTACACAAAACGCAATTAAATCGAACCAGAATTAATCGACTCATACTAACCGTAATTAGATCCAATCTTGAATCGTTTAGCTGAAATAATATGGAATTAGAGTTATTTCCGGATCGATCCAATTCACGTACGTCATTATGAGAAGGAGATTCTATTTTATATTCGCCTAAAATATCCTCTCAATCTACTGGACCTAACATATTTATCTTCCAAAATCTATGCTTCTTTAAAGGGTTGTATCAGAAATAAGATATTAAATTAATGTTTGTTTAAGGCCATTATTATTTTCATTATCATATACATTTAATTAAGGTGACTTACGCATACGCATTATCACTATATGTGTGTGACCTTGAAATGATTTTGTATACCTTTTCATAAAGTGTAAATATTAAAATATTACGTGTACATAAATGCAATAATGTAGGTGATATTTCTCCAGATTTTATGTACACAGAGAATGAAGGGCATCTTTTCCAAAATACAAATCCTTTACCAAATTCCAAATGACAGCGAACACGCGTTTCATGCCATCAGTGAGTTACCTTGAAAAAACACGACTTTGTTTATAGTACACTTTATAGAATGTATAATAAAGCAAGATGTACTTTGTTAGAAATGTAAATATTCTGACAATTGAATCCTCTGCTGAAATTCCTCCTTATAGACACTGCAAGACAAGTCACGTCATGCTCACTAAATCATTCGAATGATGGAGAGGTGATAATTTAAAGGTGAATTTCTAGTAATTCTTATGTATGAAAGCATTTAATCTATCAACATTCACGATCAAGCATGGAAAGAGAAAGTATTCGACATCCAATAGCGCTAGGCATCATAGGAATGACTGAAGCCGGATCATCCCTGCAGGATGTAGCTCAACGGTTTGAACTTTGAAGTACATAAGAAAACCGTATAGCGTTGGATTACACGGTACAATATTGCAGTAAGTACAGCTACAAGACCAAGATCCGGCGTCTGCGTAAAACAAACGAAGACTAGGACCAAGCTAGTGTAGATAAAATGCTTTGATATACAGTATTTGAAAATGTATCTACATAACACTTGTAATGATGTAATGATTTTACTCACCACAATTTATAGATAAACAATTACAGTATAACTTTGTACTGTATAACCATATCCCTTTAACATATTGCAGACCTAGTTCGCATGAATCCTTTTACCAATGCGAAGGATGTTGTTCAGCAATTGGATTTGCCTTGCTGTGGTAGTAATGTTATTTGCCGTTTTACGATTAGATTTTGCTCAACGATATTAATCGTAAAGATGAATTTAGGGGAGAGTTGTATTTTGCGATAAGAAAACTTCCTCAACCGAGTACCATGGATCGTATGCGCGGTACTCGGTATGATGAGACCAAAACTCAAACAACTAAAAGGAACAGAAGAATTAACCTTGGAGTGAGGGTGGATGTCTGGCATTTGGAGTTGAACTTACGAAGATTGAAGGAAAGTTAACGGACCAATAATACGTTGATAGTTTGAGTGAAGTTCTGCTCAGCGTGAATGCTTACTTTTTACCTGAAGGGGAACGCTTCCACTTAATTCAGGATAAGCGCCCTATCCAGACATCTCGCGTGGCGCGCAGATGGATGGTTGATAATAGAAACAACGTGACATCAATAGACTGGCCACCAAACTCTCTTGACCTTAACCAATTGAGAATGTGTGGGAAGAAAAAGTGGAAGAATGGGGCGATAGAGTATTGAGAAATGAAGAATGTCTTCTAAGACACGTTGTGAGATATGGGAGAGCCTATAACGAACTCCCATTGTTTGCAATATCTATGTAGCATCCATGAACAAACGCCTCCAAGATGTAATCGATGCAGGTGGAGGCTGCACGAAACATTCCCTGCAAAAATTGTCTTTAACTTTATATTGGGAAAATTGGTAATTTTTGCTGACAGAAGTTATAAACATAAATACAGTCTCAGAACTGGTGACTCCAATTCAACTTTGACTCTTCATAGAACTAATTTTGATCATCTAACTGATATTAACAACTCGGCCCTTCATCTACATAGAAAGGTATAAATAAGGGGAAATTGACTGAATCTTCGAAATATCTCAATATAATAGGACTAGAAATAACGGGTGTAAGTTGACAAGTAGAAGGTTCGAGACAGCAGTTGCCAAAAACTTTTTTACGCATAGAATAGTAAATAGCTGGAATAGTTTGCCGGTAGAAGTAATTAGTAGCACGTCTATAAACATGTTTAAAAATCGATTAGACGCATATGTTGATAGATTGGGTATAGTTTAAGGTAGTAAAATTAAGGGTAGATAAGATAGATTTTGATTCTCTTTTCATTAAAGACCACAATAACCAGACTAGAAGTCATAGTATGAAATTATTTAAGCCAAGATGTAGAACAAATTTAAGAAAACATAGTTTTACAAGTGTTGTGGGATATCGGGAGGCAGCATCTTGGGTTAGGGGATACTCTCTGTCCTTACACACCCCATTTAAAGAGATTCCTCTGCCGAGCGGTGCCCCCCATAGTACTGTGAGGTATTGAAAAACTCATGATCTTCACTTGCCCCACAAACACCTTGAAATGGGAGACCCAAAATGGGTGCACACACATTTCTACATTACTGTACAGTCTTTACAGCCACACCTACACTTTTCCTCCTAAGTATATATATTGTAATGTATATGGTTGTACATTTTGACTTGGTCCGCAATTGATATGGACCGTGACTTATTTTTGGTTGGCAAGGTACTGGTATTGATGGATACCGTAATGAAATTGACTGGATTCGTTGGATCTGATATATTTGCATGTCGGTTATAAATAGATATAGAGTGCAACATATTTGTGGATAGTAGTCTATTATGACTTGATCCTCTGGATCCAGAGATTCTATCTTTAGTTTTAAATTGATAATTAATTAGTTTTAAATTGATAATTATTTAGTTTTGTAAAAATTGGTTGTTGCCAATGTACAGGCAGTTTTTACATAGTGGAGCCGCCTCGATGGGCCGACGTGGCCCCTAGTGTGCCCACTATAAAAATTTCTTATGTTCCTTGTGGTTAGGAACCCACGTAAAATTGTAGGTCCCCTCCGCCACCACAGAGGACATGCACAATACACAATTACGAACACAGTTAGGTAGACCAGCCATGAGTGGATCCTAGGGTCTTTGTTGGTCTGAAACATTATAACAATTTAGATCTTTCTTGCACCGTTTCTATCTGCCAGATGTATGAGGTTCGTGTGCTGTTCTTTCCCTGCAACTTTTATTATTTATTTTTCTTACCTGAACGAAGAGGAGTTGAGCTTCTCGAAAAGCTTCGTAATTTTAGTGTCTTTTATAAGTTTAAAATTTCTCTACTTTGAATTGTAATTTTTAACTTCCACATTTTCGGACAGTTATTGTTTTATAATGATGCTAATTTAGGAAAATGTAAAATATGATAAATAAAAAGTATTTTTTGGGGGGAGGGGTAACTTTGAGTTGTTTTGAAGACGTAGCTTACCCCCCAAACATTACTTTCCCCCTATACTCCCCGTTGTTATAAAAGGCCTTGCAGAGCCGAAACGAGCAAATGAAGAATAATTCAAGCAGATTTTGGATTCACTAATTTCCGTCTCTAGCTCTGACAAGGTTTTCATACACTTTAAACCCTAAGAACAAATCATGTAAATATTAATCGCCTCTAATCATTCTAAACCCCAAACTCTTCTTCAATCACGGTGGATACCGAACAATATATAAAAAACTAGTTTGAATTGGAAACGTTACCTGATGCCAGGAAGACCTGTCTGCGAAAACCAGACAGAATTTAAGTAAGGTGTGATGACTATACAATGACAAGAACCACACCAGCAACAAACTTATAATATCATAACTAATGATATCCACCAATAAAAAATATTTGTTTTCAATATATTACCGTAATATGGGGTGATTTTGGCTCAAGGGATGCCATTGGCACTTCTTAAAAAAAAATGGTTTTATGCATTTTGTGCAAAAAGAAACAGTTTCATGGAAAAAAGCACTCTTATTTTTTAAGCTATGGAATTTTGCCTATCTTTTTGTCTAAACACTTTTTTCTCTATCTTCCTTAACTTAGGAGTTATGGTGGGACAATTGTCAGCAGGAAACTGCTTTTTCTGCTCACAGTTGTTACAACATAACTCCTAAGTTAAGGAAGATAGAGAAAAAAGTGTTTAGACAAAACGATAGGCAAATTTCCATAGCTTAAAAAATAAGTGCTTTTTTCCATAAACTTTCTTTTTGCACAAAATGCATAAAACAATTTTTTTTAAGAAGTGCCAATGGCACCCCTTGAGCCAAAATCACCCCATATTACAGTATATTTATTGTACGTTTTATCTTATATATATATAAGTATATAAAGGGTGTGCCATAAAAAAAGGGTACATTTTAAAAAGGCTATAAAATCAACATTTGTCATTTAATTTTAATAAAACTTCAACACAACAAAACATATGTATTTATCTATATGCAAACAAATTTTCAGACTAAACTATCAAATAATTCAAATTGTATCAACATTTAACGAAAGAGTATGATTTTTCTACTTAACATGCAAAAATTATTAAACCACTTTAATATTTTTTTATAAAAATAATTTTTAATGTAAAATTTACCTGAAATTATTAAAATAATCGTTCGAGTTTGCTTTCCTTCCATTTCAATAACTTTTTTTATTCTTGGCCGGAATTCATCTACTGTATGGCTCAATTTACTTGGTCCTGTGGAAGCTTTTCCCATTTTTGAATGATGATCTCGCGTAAATGAGCGACATCTTTTATCCTAGTCCTGTAGACTCGCTCTGCTAAGTTCTCCCATATTCCGGCCATGAATAAAAAAGTTATTGAAATGGAAGGAAAGCATCTCGAACGATTTTTTTAATAATTTCAGGTAAATTTTACGTTAAAAATTATTTTTATTAAAAATATTAAAAAGGTTTAATAATTTTTGCATGTTAAGTAGAAAAATCATACTCTTTCGTTAAATGTTGATACAATTTGAATTATTTGATATTTTAGTCTGAAAACTTGTTTGCATATAGATAAATACATATGTTTTGTTGTGTTGAAGTTTTATTAAAATTAAATGACAAATGTTGATTTTATAGCCTTTTTAAAATGTACCCTTTGGTAAATCTCTAGGAGCGCGCTCCATTTTTCAATATTAAACATACACTCATAAAACATATACCATTTGAAAGCTCACAAATACTCACATTTTAAAAGTATCAATAGCAAATAAGAAAACCTAACCAAACCAAACCTAACCTAACAACTTAACCCACATATATATCCCCCGAATCAGTATTTGCGACTTGGTACATGTATATATTAACACTTACCTAATAACCTGGATTATAGAGTCGTGCAGCTTCCAGAAGAAATTTATGAAAACGTAGAGGTACGTCCGGGTTGGCTTTAAGAAAATAGCTTCGTGCTAAATAGCCAACAAAAAATGTTTCCTTCTGCCATATGTTGGTGTCAATTGACGTACATCTTCCACGGCCCACCTAGTTTGTCACTAGAGTTATAACTATAGTTTATGCACACCTCTCGGCAAAATGATGACCAATCCGTGAAGGTTTGTTGCGAAATATTTAGTTCATTAATAACAACTTGCTGGCTTAGTTTATTGTAGCAAAAATATTTCACAAACATTAAAGCTTTCACTGTACTTAATTTCGAGTTTTCAAAGAACGTATTTGTAAAAATTACACCTAGAAATTTTGCCAGTTCTAGGACCTTTCTTGGAATATGTGCACCGGAAAGCTTTTTTACTGTAGTCTATAATGCATTTACGAATATTCCCTTTTGTCTTACACTTGGGGCATTCCAAAATGCCGAGCACAAGTTTATGCTGTACTAAAAATTTAACTAAATTCTCAAAATTGTCATGAAAATCACAGTGAATTTTCACTACACTGATATCACATCCATCACATTCTATCTTACAACACAGACTGAAGATTTATAACTTAGCCAACCTTTATAATGTAGTCAAACAATTAAACCTAGTTACTTTTTATTTGCTATTGATACTTTTGGATTACTACATTTTTAGACTCAGAAAAATGTGAGCTTTCAAATGGTATATGTTTTATGAGTGTGTTTAATATTGAAAAATGGAGCGCTCCTAGAGATTACCCTACCCTTTTTTTATGGCACACCCGTTTTATATTTATATTTATATTTATATATATATAATAATATATATATATATATATATATATATACAATATATATATTATGTATATACACACAATATATATATATATATATATATATATATATATATATATAATATATTATATATATATATACACAGTGTGTATATATTATATAACACGAAGTTTGTTCGAAAAGTATCCAGACTGATACGATTATAGACAGAATATGGTACTTACAGAGTTTGGGGTTTAATCTCCCTCAAAATACGCTCCTTCTGAAGTCAAACTTTTTGCCCAACGACCCTGCCACTGTTGAAAACATTTTTCGAAAGCACTTTTCGGAATGGCCAAAAGCTGCTCCGTCGAATTTCTTTTAATGGTCTCAACATCATCGAATCGGTGTCTTTTCAGGGTTTGTTTAAGCTTCGGAAACAAAAAAAAGGTCGCTTGGAGCCAAATCCGGGAATATGGATGCTGCTATACTTGGGGGTGGGGGGTAGAGTTTTCGGCCAAAAATTGTTGGACAAGTTGCGATGAGTGAGATGGCGCGTTATCGTGATGAAGCATCCATTCTCCAGACTCTCCCGTGGAGCATATTCATGGTGCACAACCAACACGGTTGTGCACCATGAATATGCTCCACGGGAGAGTCTGGAGAATGGATGCTTCATCACGATAACGCGCCATCTCACTCGTCGCAACTTGTCCAACAATTTTTGGCCGAAAACTCTACCCTCCACCCCCAAGTATAGCAGCATCCATATTCCCCGGATTTGGCTCCAAGCGACCTTTTTTTTGTTTCCGAAGCTTAAACAAACCCTGAAAAGACACCGATTCGATGATGTTGAGACCATTAAAAGAAATTCGACGGAGCAGCTTTTGGCCATTCCGAAAAGTGCTTTCGAAAAATGTTTTCAACAGTGGCAGGGTCGTTGGGCAAAAAGTTTGACTTCAGAAGGAGCGTATTTTGAGGGAGATTAAACCCCAAACTCTGTAAGTACCATATTCTGTCTATAATCGTATCAGTCTGGATACTTTTCGAACAAACTTCGTGTTATATAATATATACACACTGTGTATATATATATATATATATATATATATATTGTCAAAGAAACTCGGTACTCTCTGATATCGTAAGAAATCGCCGCGAAAGAAAACACGTTTAACTTTATCGGCTCACCACAGTGGAGTGACGATACACAATGAAGTGCAACCCTGTCATTCAACTTGTCTCGACATGCAGAGACATGTTTAGCACCGTCACAACTCCAAGCGTGTCCTTGTTCTGAAAATAAACACTGTGTCCGGATACGTTTTGAACAGACTTCGTGTGTGTGTGGTGTGTGTGTGTGTGTGTGTGTGTGTGTGTGTATATTACATTATACATCCTGTTTAATTACCCAACAAGGAACTGTTTCTTTCATGCAAGAGAAGAGAAAAAACAGGTTCGCGTGTATGTGTATATCTTGCAGTCAATATGTAAAATTAGGAAGTTTATAAATTGACTGAAATTCAGACAATGTATCAAATTGGTGATTCACACCAATATATATACCCGCTGGTATTTCCCAACTTCATGGCTAGGTTAGGTTTAATTAGGTATTAAGTAAATCGAGCATTTGAAACATTACCTAAAATTTCAGTCAGTTTATAAATTGCCTGATTTTAGATATTGACTGTAATATATAGGGCCTATATATATATATATATATATATATATATATATATATATATATATATATACAGGGTGTCCCAAAAGTCCCTATCTATTTTGTTGAAATAGGCTGAATTTCAAATAAATGTCACACTGACTTGAATACAGATGTATTTGTATACAAATTACAAGTATTACACCATTAAAATCTTTAATTAGTAGTTTCCACATGTGCTCCATCTGTATCTCTGCAATCTCAAAGCGGTCAGTGCATTGTGGAACACATTTCCGAGCATTTCAGGGGTTATTTTCTCAACTGCTTGCGTAATCCGATCTCGCAGATCTGGTAAATCTCGAATATTTCTGCGATAGACCTCTGATTTAATGAAACCCCAAGCAAAGAAATCCAATGGGGTCAAATCCGGAGATCGCGCTGCCCAGGGCCTATTTCCCCCACGTCCAATCCAACGATTTGGAAAACGCTCGTTTAGGTTTGTCTGAACAATTCTGGCATAATGACATGGTGCCCCATCCTGCTGAAAGACTACATTGTCGAGAATGCCATCTTCAAGAAGTTGAGGTTCGAGAAAAATTTTGAAGCATATCAAAGTAAACAGGCCCTGTCACTGTAGCCTCTGCAAGAAAAAGGGCCCGTAAATCTTAGACTTCTTCATTCCAAGCCACACGTTGACTTTAGGTGAGTTTCTTTTCCATTCAGTGAACTCAGTTGGCTTTTCATTAGCCCAGATGCGACAATTATGTCGATTGATTTTACCACAGGTGTGAAAAGTCGCCTCATCGCTAAACAAAATGTGGTCCATTAAATTGTTATTTTGGATTTGTTCGACCAGTTCCGCACACATTGCTGCTCTTTTTGGAAAATCTTCCTCGTGTAACCTGTGTAACAGCTGAATGTGATAACACTTCTTCTTCAGCGTCGAACGCAAGATTCTGTGAACAGTTGTTTTGGGTATGGTTAATCTGTGGGATGCTTGGCGAACTGACATTCTTTGATCGTCTTCGAACATTATGCGAACAGATTCAATGTTTTGTTGTACTGTTCTTGGGCGTCCACTTCTTCCTTCATCATGCACAGATCCAGTCCTTTTGAATTTGTTCACCAATTCACGAATTGCTTTATCTGTTGGTCCAGGCTTATGAAACATTCTTGAGAATCGGTCTCTAATTTCACAACATTTCAATCCTCTGATGCGACATGTTACTATCATAACGCGTTCATGCACATTCATCACCAATGATATGGATCTGAAAAAATTAATTAAAAATTTAAAAATAATTGAAATAGAAATCTAATGCATGTATTTGTCTAGAAAGGTGCATGCACTCATGTCATTAAAACATTCATTTGAAATTCAGCCTATTTCAACAAAATAGATAGGGACTTTTGGGACACCCTGTATATCGTCGACTAACGGGTGCTTGGGAAACGTAACTGTAAAACGTAACCAAATTATGAGAAGAAACTTACTTCCAATGATGGAGAACGATCGCTTCAACACAACGTCCCTTATAGTCTTGAAGTGGAATTGGTTTTTTACGTAACACCGGGTAAAGCAGCCAGGAAGGTTGTTTTCCGGCGAAGCTTCTGACCGAAATTCAACTACAAATCTTTCCATCTTTCAATTTTTACTCCTCTCTCTCGTAAATTATACCAATAAAGTAAATGTTTACTTCAGAGTCGTTAATTAAACTCAAAAAAGTTTAGGGGCGTAAATTATTGTGTCGTCTATAATAGCTGTCGAATCACCTGAAGATCAGGGCCCCCATGTATTCTTGTTTTTTGTTTTACAGTACGAAATATAATAATAAATTAAATTGAATGCCCGGTTAGGTCAACTGTACGCCTTGACGATTGGTTAGGTTAAGTCATGACATTTTCGTTAGTTTTAACGAAGATATAATTTGGTAATTGAGGCTGGGGGCCCTGATCTTTAGGTGATCCCAGGTTAAGTTAGGTTAAGTACCCTGCACCATTGCGCCCTTGACGATTGGTTAGGTTAAGTCGTGATATTTTCATTAGTTTTAATGAAAATATCACGACTTAACCTAACCAATTGTCAAGGGCGTACAGTTGACCTAACCGGGCATTTAGTTAACCTAAACAAAAAGTAATGGTTTAAAACAATTAGAGGTACTTGTAGGTTATCTCCCCCAACCAATTTTGACAGAATATTTTCGTTAAAACTAACGAAAATATGGATCTTTCCTGTTTCATTAACTGTTTCCGATTTTTATGAAAACAACGTGATATGTACAGTTTTTCACGCTGATTTCAAAATTATAAACCATTTCATCGAGAAATATATAACCAAAAAGTTATAATGTGCAGAAACTAGCAAATGTTTGAAACAGCGTAGGCTATAGAAATTTTAAAATAATACGCTGATTCTAAAAATAAGTTTTTTCGAAATGAAAGTAAATTATAGAAGGTAATTTTTTACTATCAGTCCGGTCTCTGGAAACTGAAAATAAAGTTTACCATAAGACTCTACATTTTTTAAACAACTTTTATTAAGTACAATATGAAGGCAAATGCCGATTAAAGCTATAAAATTAATGTTAAGAAATTATTTTTTTGAGCGATAAAATCGCGGATCATGTTTTTGGGAGTGATAAAATGGCTGATCCCACAAAGGTTAGGAAGGTACCGCTAACAAAATTGGGGGGTTTGACCTGAACTCATAAGATTTTAGTGTCACGATGGCGTCGGTTTGCGATGGTTGTAATTATTCAGTGTGTTTAACTTCATGCAAATTTTTTGATGATGAAGAGGCTGCATTTAATTTTTATGTAGAACACGGTGTATTGCTAAAAGAATTTATTTGCCCTAAAAAAAACAAGGAAGGTATTGTTTGTGGTAATAAGTGTGTGTTCGATAAAAACAGAAAAGCATTTCGTTGCCATAGGTAAGAGTAGTACCTAAAATTAGGTTAGGTAGGTTAGGTTAGGTAGATTAGGTTAGTATAGTTCTACGGTATATATAATATATACAGTGTTCGTTTTACTACATATATATAAATGTATAGGTGCTGGTTAAATGTGCGGTCTACCTAGCTTCGAGCAGTCTACCACAATTAAGCTGCGACCAACCAACCTACCAAAAAGGCAACCGTGAAGGCTACGATAAACTTTAATATATCTTAGTTTATTTGGTGCTGGTTAAGTATGCGGTCTACCATCTGAGTTTTGACAGAATATAAACTAACGAAAATATCACGACTTAACCTAACCAATTATCAAGGGCGTACAGTTGATCTATTAATTATAACCTTGTTTCTGGGATAGTATTTACTATTTACTAATAGATCAACTGTACGCCCTTGATAACACTAGGCAACAAAGATTTTGTTACAGAAGACCAAATAGGTGCTCCTAGCTAATTTCGGTATGCTGATTTCAAATCTATAATTAGATTTTTTCTATCACGTCTAGATTTTGTGTAAAATGAAAATCACTTTTAGTAAAATTTTCTACCACGTCCAGATTTTGGTTTTAATCGGCTTAATGCCAGTAATATGAAACTTGCTTTTCAAGGTTAAAGCAATTTTTTTTGCCAACTATATACAAATTCGAACAATTTTGATAAATAAAATTTATCCCGAGTTGGCAACACTGAGTCAAGAGCATAGTAACGGGCAACGGAAAAACGGTCAGTCGCTACGTGACAGTCAAGCAGAACGGTTGTTGAAGCTCTCTGCTGATGAGCAAGTGACAGGTTGTGGTGACTTGTGTGTTTTTATAGCATTTGTTTTGTACTACGGTGTGTATTTCTTTTTATTTTGCACATCGTAATAATTACTTTCTACGTTTTTTCAGATATTGTATGGTAATTCAAAATGGCATCAAATAGACGTTCTTGTGTAAATCACCCAGACAACTTCTGCTTTGTCTGTGGACAATATACACCTAAGCCACAACGTAGAAACATAACAACAAAGATTAAACTTGCCTACAAGTGTTATTTGACTGTAAGTTAGGAGACCAACAGAGGGACTGGGCACCACATATTTGCTGTGCACAGTGCAATGCAATGTTAATAGCTTGGATGAATGGTAAAGAAAAGCTATGCCGTTCTCAGTCCCATGGTTTGGCGTGAGCCGAAAAATCACTTCAATGATTGTTATTTTTGTTTGACAAAGATGCTGGTTTCACAAAGAAAAACAAATCAAAGATCACGTACCCAAACTGCGAATCAGCAATGAAACCAGTACCACATGATGAAACAAATCCACCACCAGTTCCACCAGCACGATAAACGATAACAGACAGCAGTTCATCTGAAGATTCTGCTAGTGATATAGAAACAGGGAAAGATGGCATATATGTTCCAGATGCAAATATTTCCCCACATTTGTTAAGTCAAGCGGAGTTAAATGACTTAGTGCGCGATTTGGAATTACCAAAAGAAAAGGCAGAGTTGCTTGGTTCAAGACTTCAAGAATTTAATCTTCTCCAACCAAACACCAAAGTTTCCCATTTCCGCCATCGCCATTTGCAGTTTTCATCATTTTACTTACAGGAAGAAAACGTTTGTTTCTGCCACGATATCAGTGGTCTGATGCAAGGGATTGGCTGTCGCTATGATCCAAAAGAATGAAGACTGTTCATTGACTCTAGTAAAGCTAGCCTTAAAGCTGTATTACTGCACAACGGCAATGAAAAACCTTCAATACCTGTAGCACATGCCACTGGCCTTAATGAGACTTATGAATCGATGAAACTGCTGCTAAGACTCATCAAATATAAGGACCACACATGGAATATTTGTGGCGACCTTAAAGTTGTATCATTACTTCTTGGGTTACAGTTGGGCTACACAAAGCATATTGCTTTTTGTGTCTATGGAACAGCAGAGATGACAAGAACCACTACAAAAAACATGATTGGCCATCTAGAACTGAACATGTTGTTGGTAAATACAATGTGAAACACCCAGCAATTGACCCTCAGAAAGTACATCTTCCACCACTTCACATTAAACTTGGCCTATGAAAAATTTCGTGAAGGGTATGGATCATCAAGGTAGTGGTTTCCAATATTTAAAGGATAAATTCAAAGGAATATTGACAGATGCTAAGCTAGAAGCTGGAGTTTTCACTGGACCACAGATCCGCAGTGTCATCCACGACTCATCGTTTCCATCTAACCTAAATAAGAATGAACTAGGAGCATGGACATCTTTCGTTGAAGTTGTCAAAAATTTTCTTGGAAACCACAAAGCTGAAAACCACCGTAAACTCGTAGAAAACATGCTTAAATCTTATGAAATAATGGGACGCAGAATGTCTTTGAAAATTCATTTTTTACATTCTCATCTTGACTTCTTCCCGGCCAACCTTGGGGCTGTAAGTGACGAGCATGGTGAGTGCTTCACCAACAGATCTCAGTTATGGAAAACAGATACCAAGGTAATTTCAACCCAAATATGATGGGAGATTATTGTTGGTTCCTGCAGAAGGAGAGCTCGTCATCCTACAAGCGACAAAGAAGAGGACACCAAAGTTTCACTTAAGAACAGGAATTTGCCTTTCAGTAGTAACAACAAAATACTAACGCGCTTTGAGTGGATGGTTGGGCGCAGGGGTGGTAACTCCGCCAGCGGAATTCCGCTGTCTGTCTTAAGCCAGAATAAAGGAGGAAAGACATCCCTGTTCAAATTATTTAAGTATGCTTAACATAAAACGTGGCACGGAAAAGTAGCTTAGACGGCTTTCGTAATAGAAGCGGGTGAGAAAAAAAAATGAAAAATAGGGGTTTCGGTTACACAAAATCTGGACGTGATAGAGAAATTTTGATATCAGATCTGAAATCAGCATCACCGCTTTAGTAGGAATCAGTAGTTCACGTGTCTGTAACAAAAAAAAGTGAAATTTGTTGCTAGTGTAATTGGTTAGGTTAAGTCGTGATATTTTCGTTAGTTTTTAACGAAAATATTCATCAGACGGTTAATCACCAGAGACATTATGTGGATCCTGCAACTGGCGCACATACGCAAGCAATGGAACGTTCTTGGCTAGATGCAAAAATAGATATTTTAAAGAGAAAAGGGGCATTCCTGTGCAAATGCTACTATCTCATTTAAACCACTTTTGTTGGAAAATGCTAAGAAAGGAAGAGGAGGATCTGTTCGTAGCCTTCTTAAATGATATCCGCACTGTATACACGCAGTAATGCTTAATATAAGAGTTTGCAAAACATTTTTTTTTTTTTAATTTTTTACAAACTTTTTTTGGTTTCTTTTAATAAATAAAATTTTGTAATTAAATATATTTCTTGAACTAAATTTCTTATATTTTAATTCCTTTCCTTAAATACATTTATAAAAGTGTAATTTAAGATGATGTAGACCGCACACTTAACCAGAACTCAGATGGTAGACCGCATACTTAACCAACACCAATGTGTATATATATATATATATACACCTTTTAGGTCACTCATGTTGGCTGTTTCTACAATTTCCATAATTTATATATCAATGGATTCGTTTTTACATCGCGAATGGAATGCGCCCTAGATAGTCTCTACTGAAGGAATTACCCGCATTTTAGGGTATTTTTTCACACTTATACCCCAAAACAAACTTCGTGTCCTAACTTAGTTTTGGGCCAGTTCCCTCACTTGAGACTATCCAAATCGCATTCCTGGTGTAATAACGAATCCATTGATCTATAAATTATGGGAATTGAAGAGACCGGACTGATAGTAAAAAATTACCTTATAGAATACTACAAAAAGTACTAGAACGGTGTAATCACTGCAAACATAGGCTAGGCTATTTTTTAAACGGTGGCGTTGCGCATCTATTTTATTCTTCCGCTGCAAGCATAGACTATAGACAAATTTAATTTTATAGAATTATATAGGAAGACTGAGACAGAGGAAAATGCAGTAAATTTTTTACAAGAATATAACTTAATACCGAACGAAAAACAGTGTCCTAGAAAACATCAAATGCTAATAAGCCTAACCTAAGTATTTCTCGATGAAATGGTTTATAATTTTGAAATCAGTGTGAAAAACTGTACATATCACGTTGGTTTCATAAAAATCGGAAACAGTTAATGAAACAGGAAAGACCCGAAAATATCACGACTTAACCTACCCAATTATCAAGGGCGTACAGTTGATCTATTAGTAAATAGTAAATACTATTCCAGAAACAAACAATGTTATAATTAATAATAGATCAACTGTACGTCCTTGATAATTGGTTAGGTTAAGTCGTGATATTTTCCCTAGTTTTAATGAAAATATTCTGTCAAAATTGGTGGGGGTAGAGATAATCTACAAGTACCCAATTAGAAAGCCCTTATAGACGACACAATAATTTACACCCCTAAACTTTTTCAAGTTTAATTTACGCCTCTAAACTAATCGTTTACCACCAATGAATATCTGTTTTTAACACCACCAAATTGAAATGAACAATCAGAAACGATACATTATGAACGAATTCAAAAGTAACCTAACCTTTGGCCTACTTTATAACTTAAATATTTCTTTAAATGTAAACTTTTTCGGCGGACGTCGACACAAATTTCTAACCAATTTACACAAAACACTCGTATTGAAACTCCCGTTACATAAAAATTACAGTTGAATTACACCTTTTAAACTGTAAATACGCGAACACTTCACCCATCTTTTGGAAGTTACATTAAATTTCCGAGAATTAACGGACACATCTTTCTTTTTCCACTTTGCACTGAAAACTGAAAAAATGTCGGTTGGTTGGTTGATCTGTTTTTATGTATTGCTATAACGTACTGCGTGTAACCTATGAAATGGCTGGCGAGTAAAGCAAAAGATTTGTCACGACTGGCCAAGAGCTAGTAATAACATTATTAACTTTCAGTCAATCAGGATCCTCGTAGCAAATTTGGATTTTGTGAAAAAAATTGGTCTCCATGAAAATTAATGGATCATCCGCCAAAACTAAGATAGAGTATATGAACCTAAGCCTAACTACAATAGAAAGTAAACTATACGTATCAGGATAGTGTAGCATTTAAAGAAAAGTTTGAAATCTCATTTAACATAGTCATAAACAAATCATTATTTTTATTTCTTTTTCTCGGCATAAATTTAGGTTAGGTAAGATAAGGTATGGTTAGATTCTTAACTGCTTGACGTACGTGATCCCTATCCTAGCAGCTTATGAAAAGGGTAGGATCACATGAACATCAGGGCCCCCAGCATTCGTTAGTTAGCCTTATAAGGCTGTATACTTTCGAAACGAGATATCGTATGATTTTTGTGGAAGATATTGCGTTCATTTTGGTTATATGTGGGTATAATTTACTTTCCATTTTAGTTAAGTTACCGTTTATAGATTTTAGTTTTGCTTCATTTCTGCATTTAAGAAAGGCCAAAATTGAATTCTGAGCATAAAATTAGCATAAATAAAATATATATAATTTTTTTAAAACTCAGCAGTGAATAAAACCAAGAAAATTATATATATATATTGTTTCAGGAGGAAAAGTCAATACTTCGGGAGGTGATAGTATCGGTCATTGTGAGAAAAAAAGTTCACGTGAACATGTCTCTAATTCTGAATGCTTACGGAGATAGAGCTGTTTGAATCTACAAATACAAAGCATTGTTAATGGTAATCAAGAAAGAGAAACCAATTACTGTTTCTAACATTTAATGTTTAAACATTGGCATTTTGAATGGTATCAGATACAGAAATGACAAATTTGTTACAGTTTACAATACGTTTTCGAAAATCCCACCGTCAACCTCAATGCACTTTGCAACTCTTGTGCGAAGATCGCGTGTTGTTTGTCTGAGTTGATCTTGACGTTCCTTTATGCGGACTGCAGCATCCAAAATGCGCGCGAGCAATTCGTCTCGTGTATCCACCTTTCTTTTATAAACTTGACTTTTCATCCACCCCCACAAACAATAATCTGACGGAGAGAGGTCTGGAGACCTTGGTGGCCATTGAATGGGACCACCGCGGGGGGAGGAAGAGCTGCGCGCGCATCAGATTCAAACAGCTCTATCTCCGTAAGCATTCAGAATTAGACACATGTTCATATGAACTTTTTTCCTCACAATGACCGATACTATCACCTCCCGAAGTATTGACCTTTCCTCCTAAAACACACTGTGTGTGTATATATAACTGTAAAAATAGCATTAATAATAAAATACATGCCTATCCCTACATTTCGTCTCCATGTTTTAAATGTATTCAAGGCTACATATGTTTTGCCTGCGATTTACTTCTGAAGAGTTCTTGAGATTTACGACCTTTAGGACCTACATATGATTTAAGGTAAATAGAAAACAAAAATCACTTATCAGATTTTTATGAAACATCAAATATATTTTGCGAAGAGATCCCTTGAACAAAAATATATATATTTTTTTTTTTTTTAAGTTCGGGAAGAACCGATTCGCCTCTATTTAAAAGGGCATATCTCGGTGGAAAAACAAAGAAAAAGTGAGAGGAAAGATAGAGGAAAAAGAAAGGGTGGAGGGGACAGTCGAAGTGGAAAAAGACCAAGGATGACAAGGACTGCAGGGTCGAGCCCCATCATCCTTGGGTGCTAGGGCCGGGAGGGCGCACGTGAAACCTCCAGGAACAAGCACGTACAAACGAGCACAAAGAGCACTCAAGAGCACGAGCTTAGAACCCCCTTGCGGGGAAACAAAAATATATAAAGACTTCCATTGTTAATTTAACAACACACCACACATTTCCAAACTTAAGTCAAAGGAACTCCCAACACGCTTAAGTAGGCCTATATTTAATTCACACTATGCTTTGAATTAATTTTCAAGAGTAATCATTCGTGCTCTTCATGCAAACTGTGAACTAACCGAAATTTGACAATCGCGCATGCGCAACAGACAGCAGAAAAAAAAAAAAAAAAAAAAAAATTTTCATTAATATTTTTCTTTAGAATAAAAGTAGGGTCACTTGAAGATCAGGGCTCCCAGCCTTCGTTAGTTAGCCTTCTAAGGCTAACTAAAGAAGGCGGGGGAGGCCCTGATCTTCATTCAGGTGATCGTAACAGTATAATTTAGATCTTCGTTTATGAAAAAATTGGAATGAATATTCAAAAACACTTTTGTTACACGCTTTTTAGGGCCTTCATTATTTTTGTCTTACGCCAGGTACCTAAACAGTAACACTTATTAATAATAACACTTATTTAAAATTACAAATAATAACAATAGAGATTGTTTAACCTTCTTCGCAACATCTAAGGTCATATGACGGAGGGGACCTACAGCTTTACGTGGGATCTGAACCACGGGTCGCTACATAATCTGGACACGGAGGACGGTCTCCCATCCAACTACTACTCAGACCCAATGTCGCTTAACTTCGCTGATCAACGGGAAGCGGTGTTACGACATTGGTTACGATGTAGCCCTTTAAAATTACTGTTAGCAGCAAATCATAAGCATGAAAACGTGTTCATAGTTACCTTATTTTAATTAGAATCTCAGTTTTATAATATGCTATATATTAAACGTAAAATGCTTTGCAAGTTGTGAGAATTTCTAGGTTATATTCATTTGGAATAATCTATATAGTTTCCTTTGTTAAAACCGTTACGCCTAAGTTACGCATTTGAAAGAAAAGAAAAAGTTACAGAATTGTTACAGAACGAAATATTGGACGAGGATCTAAAAAAGTTACAGTAATGTTACACATTGAATTCAGTATTACATTAAAACTTGCGTTAAAATGTGTAATGTGCGAGTTATACGTAATTTTTAAGATTGTAGGTAGCTAGATAAATAATAGACAGACAGGAAGATAGATAAATAGACACATACATAAAAATTGAAACGAGGAAAATTATGGCTGTCGATATAAAAACTGACATGATCCAATATTAATGATAATATTGATAATAATAATCGATAACTAATTAAGATAAATCTTAAACTTGTGCGCCAAATATTGATTCTGAAAATGAGATTTTGATTAATTACTGAGTCGTTGTTTATTTACTTCTCTGGGAGTCACGCGCACGCATATTAGCCTCGTATAATTAAGTTAAGTGTTTTAAGAGAATACAAACATTAAACTAAAAGCCTTTACAGAATACTAACTTTGAATTAAATGTTTGTAAAAAATACTAACACTGAATTAAGTGTCTGTAGGGAAAACTAACATTAAATTAATTGTTTGTGAAAATACTAATATTCAATCAAGTGTCTGTAGAGAATTCTATCAATGAATTGAGTGCTTTTTCAAGATGTTAACATTGGATTATGTATGTTCTTGGAACGAATATCCAGCAATGACGTGTAATCGATCTTTTGGAGTGATTCCACTTCATCAGGTGGGATAACAAAGTAGAAAACACCTTTCTGCTCTCATCCTGTTCTTGTAATTTACAAAACACACCTCATTTCACGGAGGTCAGGCTTGTTGCCACTTCTCTTGAGTTGACTTGGTTGAGTAGAGAATTGAGTTCTTGTGCTCTCCGCTTCACATAGCCAGGTACTCTTGGCTGATCTGGATTTGTTCTGAGCCAGGTTCTGGTTTTGTTTTGAATATATATATATATATATATATATATATATTTATGTGTGTGTGTGTTTACATATAACACTAATGATTGGGTGTAAATAAAAAAATGGCACATACTGCATAAGCAACCAGGATTATTCTGTTCCTTATAATACTCCCCTTTCGGTAGGGGTTTATATCTTGTTGGTGAAGCCACCAGCTTGCAGCATTTTGGAGGTCTTCACTTCCGGAAAAAAATGCCCTCCTCAAAGATATGCCTTCATCGGTCCAGAGTCCAGACAAATGAAAATCCGAGAATGCAAAGTCTGAACTGTAAATTCGGTGGGTGATTACACTCCACTGAAAGCGGGCGATTAGCTATGCAGCCTCGAATGCCAAATATAGGTAAGCATTGTTATACAAAATGCACACATCAGTGTCCTTCATTTCGGGTCGCTTACTTCGCAGTTCCTTTTTGAGTTTGCGTTGCGTCTGGCAATATCCGTCAGCAGTGATCGTTGTGTTCGTTTCATAAATTTCATCAGTATTAGAGTATTGGACCTTTCTTGTTCCAAAAATCTGGAGGAGCTGAGGAATGCCACAATTCCTTTGATTGTTCCTTCGTTTCAGGGGGAATGAATGGCAACCACGTCTCGTCTCCCTCACAGTTCTAGAGAGAAACATATCTTCCAGCTGATTGCTGTTACATTTCATGGCTTACTTCCACACGGAAATTTTCTGGTCTGAACTCAAGTGCTTTGGTATTCGCTTTGTGGCGATTTTGTGGCAGTCCAGTTCGTGCAGAATTTGCTCTAAAGTACCTTTACTTATTTCAAGGACGGGGCCTATTTCGCGAGTAGTTATGCGCTGATCAGTCGTTGCTGTTGAGGGACGATCACTTCGTGTAGCGTCTCTTATATCCTGTCACTTTTAAACTTCATTACCCAGTCATGCACACTTCTTTTACTCATTGCATCATCTCTGAATACTTTCCATAGATGACGGTGACTCACCACCAGTATTCCCCTCCAAATACAAAATAAAAAACGAACAGAGCGCTGCTGAAACACGAGCTCGTTACCTGGTATCTTGACTTCCGGACAACTACTGACAGAGTTTTACCGAAGGGGGGGGGGGGTGTACGCCCTCCCCTCCAGATGATAGAGGTGCATCAATGTGAACGAGGAGTATTTTGAGGAATAGAATAGGCCTGGCTGCTTATATATACACCCCACTTTTTATTTACATCCAACCTTTAGTACTTTTTAAAAAATGGGTATGCGGAAATGTTTCGGACAGACTATCAAAATGAAAGTTGGACTTAGAATTTTTTGGGGCCCTATATTTTTTTCCCTTTGTATGTGGGTAACAATATTCTCTAAAGTTTTTTGATATCTCCTCATTTAGCTGGTCAAAAATCGCACTCCTTTTTTTTTTCACCTGAAATCACCGTTTGACCGTATAAAAACGAGCACTGAGAACAACATTCAGCAACCCTAGACCTTATACACAGTTTGTTTATGTTTATGGTGAACACTAATTCGTCAAATATCAGTTAGAGAGAGTGAAAGATATACTTTCCAACAAGATGGAGCCCCTGCTCACAGAGCACGCCAAACAGTCACATTCCTTGAGAACGAAACACCGGATTTTATCGAACCCAATATGTGGCCGGCTTGTAGCCCCCGATCTTTCACCACTAGAGTATGGTGTTTGGGAAACCCTGAACTCCAGAGTTTATATCGCTGGTACCAATATAAGAGATATAGATGAACGACGCGAAAGAATTCTGCTCGGCTGGGAGAAGGTGTCTTAACGATATGTAAACAGGTGCATTGATCAGTGGCGTCCACGTTTGGAGGCCTGCGTTGAGCAGTCTCAATTAAGGCTAACAACATGCTAAGGTAAGCATCTATGAAGTTTGGGAGCTCTAGTCCCCTTACTTTTTTTAATATGACAGTTTACCTCTAAAGGGTCACTCTTTTTTTTTTTTTTTACCCACCTTGTACGTGTGTGTGTGTATATATATATATATATATATATATATATATATATAGCGCCTCGGTGTTGTAGTGGTTAGCGTCCCTGACTACAAATCCATCGACCCCGGGATCGAAACGGCAGCCGGCACGCAACAAACCCAGCTATTCATCATTCCACACAATAAGAATTGGTTGGTAGTTAAATGGGTACCCTGGGTAGCCGAGTGGTTAAGACGCTGGGCTGCTGGTGGGGCGTGGTTCGGATTCCACGTTAAATTGTTGGTCTAAGGTGGAGTAACAAGCTTGACCTTCGTCAGAATGAACAATTCGGGCGGTAGCTAAACCAAGGTTAACCAAGGTGTGTGTGCATATATATATATATATACAGGGTGGGCGGAAAGTAGCTCCCTATTTTGGATTGGTAAAAAAATACGTATATTATCCATTTATTTCAGAAGAAATAATATGAAAAGGTAGGCATACATGGTAGGTTTTCTCTAAAATTCAATGTGGGCTCCAACTCTTTCCACCAGCTTCTGGAGCCGCCCAGGAATGGCGTCCACTGACTTTAGCAGGAACTCCGGCGGGATGGAGGACATGACTTCCCGAATTCGGTCCTCCAGTTCTTCCAATGTCCTCGGTTTGGTGCGGTAGACTTCTTCCTTTACCCACCCCCAAAGAAAGAAGTCGCACGGTGTCAAGTCGGGGCTCCTGGCTGGCCATTGATGTGGACCACGACGACCCATCCAACGCCCAGGGAAGTGGGCATCCAGCCACTCACGGACAACAAGAGCGAAGTGCGGAGGGGCGCCATCTTGCATAAATATCAGATCGTCGATGTTCTCCCATGTGCTGACAACCGGCCAGACCTCGTTTCGCAACATAGCAAGGTACCGCTCAGCACTTCGCTCTTGTTGTCCGTGAGTGGCTGGATGCCCACTTCCCTGGGCGTTGGATGGGTCGTCGTGGTCCACATCAATGGCCAGCCAGGAGCCCCGACTTGACACCGTGCGACTTCTTTCTTTGGGGGTGGGTAAAGGAAGAAGTCTACCGCACCAAACCGAGGACATTGGAAGAACTGGAGGACCGAATTCGGGAAGTCATGTCCTCCATCCCGCCGGAGTTCCTGCTAAAGTCAGTGGACGCCATTCCTGGGCGGCTCCAGAAGCTGGTGGAAAGAGTTGGAGCCCACATTGAATTTTAGAGAAAACCTACCATGTATGCCTACCTTTTCATATTATTTCTTCTGAAATATGTAAATGGATAATATACGTATTTTTTTACCAATCCAAAATAGGGAGCTACTTTCCGCCCACCCTGTATATATATATATATATATTAAAAATACTTTATTAAAAAAGTTTAATAATATCAACAGTGCAAGTTTCGATACTTCCAGTATCATCATTCACCTGTACAAGAGGCGAGTTTAGGACAATGTTTATTAATCTTATATATATATATATATATATATATATAGGCGCCTCGGTTGTGTAGTGGTTAGCGTCGCTGACTACGAAACCATCGGCCCAGGGTTCGAGACCCGACGGCAGCCGGCGCGCAGCAAAACCCAGCTGTTCATCCTTCCACACAATAAAGAAAGTGGTTGGTGGATAAATGGGTACCCTAGGTGGCCTAGTGGTTTAAGACGCTCGGCTGCTGATGGGGCGTGGCTCGGATTCCACGTTAAACTGTAGGTCTAAGGTGGACTGAAAAGCTTGACCTTCGTCAGCATGAACACTTCGGGCGGAAGCTAACCAAAGGTTAACCAAAGGTATATATATATATATATATATATATATATATATACACACACACACACACACACGTTTGTTAATTTGATCAGAAAAAATTAGTTACGCAAATTAAATTTGTTCCTCATTTCATGAAAGACTGAAATTTAACCATCATTGTTATCAAATTATAAAATTCTCTTGATTAAAATTAAAATTTCGACAGAATTTTTAAATTTTAAATAACTTTTCAATAGATTAAAATTTCTAGTGAACTTTCTTTCGCCAAAAACTGTAGAGTTAATTGAAAAAGTCCTCTCGTGAAGTTTCCTATTTTTACTAATAAAAATATTGAGAAGAAATATGGCTCATCAAGTAATATTTCTAAATTCTTCGTAATTATAAACAACATTCATTACCTATTTAAATTCTAAACAAAGAGTCTATTTTATAAACTCTTAAAGGGGATTAAAATATTTACTTTAGTTTAAAATGAGTTTTTAGTAAGAGCAAAACTCATTTCCTTGTTTGGTTTCCATTACTTAAACAAATATTTGCCATGTTTCAACGTCTCTTCTCAGTTTATCCCAAATTTAGTAATATCTCTATACTTACAATAGATGCAATATACAGTTTACAGTTAAGTAGACAAGGAGCTTGCTCTATGATTGTAGGAGCGACAGGAAAAGGAGCTCATACAAGATATATATATATATATATATATAATCATGCGGGTTGCTTCTACAGAGCTTCAATTTAATATTTAGGAGAAATCCAATGACAAGGAGAAATGTAAATGCCATGAAAAGTCTTCTTTAATGCAACGTTTCGAGCAATACGCTCATCTTCAGGCTGTTTAATAACAATGTGAAATTAAAATCAATATTGAATGAAAAACAAAACAGAAAATTTCTATAACCTATTCATGAAGACAAATTTTAAAGACTGAGAAAAGAGGGTTAAATTCTAAGTTATACAGATTTACATATAAAAATTAAGAAGCTATTTTTAAATACATATAGTAAATGTGAAATTAATACACTGGAAAAATTAACAATAGTACACTGGAATAATGAAACTAACTACCTTACACTGCAGTTTCCGAGGCTAACTGAATTGAGCCGAGGCAATACGGGAAAACAAAGATGGCGAGGGCGATTGGGGAAGGGGGGATATAAGGAATTGGGGAAGGAGGAGGGATCATAGCAAATTGAGGGGGACGGCGGATGAGTCAACATTTAGACTCGGGGACAATGTTTTGATGAAAAGCGATTCCAAAATTCTTAGTGAGTTGGGACAAGTATTACAACCAAGAATTTTAAAATTGTCTAAAGTGACATCAATTTTACATTCTATGCTGTGTTCGCGAATCCTCGAAACCTCTTTAGTTTTTAAAATTTTACCTGTTCGGCCACTTATTCCCATATGCGAATAAAATCTAGCCCTGAGAGAGCGAACAGTGCTGCAATGTAATTCCCAAGGAGACACCTAGGGCAGGTAAATAAATATACAACACCGCTACGCAACGAGTCAGGGGTTCGATCCTTCGCTGAGAAAAAGCTACCTAAAGACGTTTTATTAATAAATATGATGCGGAAATCAGTATGATAAAAAAATTTCCTTAACAATTTTGTAAATTTAAGCTTAAATTCCTTATTCAAAGGACCCATTTCAGGTACCAAGAAATATTTTATATCCTTCGGCACTGTAATACATGGAAGTTGAGGGCTATAAACACTATTTAAGAAGGATCTAATTAGTTTGTCTACATATTGAACAGGAAAACTATTATTAGTAAAGTATGATCTTAGATTATTAACTTCATCATTAAGTAAGGTAAAACTAGAGGTCAAATTATATCCTCTGAACAGGAGAGTTTTAATACAAGACATCTTATAGTTGAAATCAGTAAAACTAAAAAAATTCATGCCCAAACCAGTGAAAGTGGGCTTCCTGTAAACTGATGTAGTAATAGAATCACCGTTTTTCGAAATTAAAAGATCTAAGAAGGGGAGGGAGCCATTTTGCTCAGTTTCCATTGTATACGTTATATTGGGGTGCAAAGAATTTAGGAAGTTAAAGAATTGTTGCGCTTGTACCGCATTATCAAAGACTGCTATCGAATCATCAACGAAGCGTCGATAGAAAATTGGCTTGAGATGAGTGGGAGATTGTCTAAAAATTACACTTTCTAAATGAGTCATAAAAAAATCAGCTGCTAACGGTCCGACAGGTGATCCCATCCCTACTCCATCAATTTGTTGGTAAACCTTATTGTTGAAAGTGAAATAGCATTGTTTGAAGACCAATTCTAAAAGTTCCTTAAAATGAGACAATGAAAAACCATGAAAATTATCAACTGAGCTAAAAACCCTATCCAAAATAATGGCAATAGTTTCAGATACAGGTACATTCGTGAAAAGCGACTTTACATCAAAACTGACAAAAAACTTTTTTGAATCGAAGTTTTTACCAAGGAAGTCTTTTTGGAATTCAAACGAGTTATTTATAGTGTACTATTGTTAATTTTTCCAGTGTATTAATTTCACATTTACTATATGTATTTAAAAATAGCTTCTTAATTTTTATATGTAAATCTGTATAACTTAGAATTTAACCCTCTTTTCTCAGTCTTTAAAATTTGTCTTCATGAATAGGTTATAGAAATTTTCTGTTTTGTTTTTCATTCAATATTGATTTTAATTTCACATTGTTATTAAACAGCCTGAAGATGAGCGTATTGCTCGAAACGTTGCATTAAAGAAGACTTTTCATGGCATTTACATTTCTCCTTGTCATTGGATTTCTCCTAAATATATATATATATATATATATATATATATATATATATATGAAAATTATTTCACGAAAGTAACACGTGAAAAATATTTATGATGATAAAACCACGAAGGAAAGGAAACACAAAATGGTGCTCAAGCGCTTTCGTCTAATGACATCCTCAGGAACACTGAAGTACATAAAAAGGTTAAGCCTATAATTATATAGGTTACAGAAAGAAAAAAAGAGAAAATAAATAACATACATACACACACACATATACATATATATATATATATATATACATACATATCTATATATACAAATACATACATACATACATACATACATACATATATACAATAAACAGAGAAGTAAAAATAAAAAATTAAAAATTAAAACCTTAAAGGATTACCAGTGAGGCGTACAGATTTGTAAGGAAAAATATCGATTTTTAGCACAAGATCAAATGGATTATAAAAATACAAATTTATACTGGAACTCTGCCCGGGTTTTAACACAACTGCTGCCTATGGTCAGGTTTCGATATATAAAAAAATAAAATGCAAATTAAAAGTTAATAAAGTAGAAGACAAGTTTACCAAAGATTTAATGTTTTACCCTTCTTATCTAAATCTGTTTTAAATGAATTCAAAATAACAGGATCGAGTTGAAAAGACCTTTGCTTATGTTGAAGTTATTTGAAAGTTGGATAATGGCAGACTCCAGAATATTTCTATTAACAATGTTTTGAATGGAATAAAACTGAAGCATTATTCCAATCAATACAGTGGGCTAACTCTGACAAATGGACAAAAAGGGCACTGGACAACTGTCCTGTTCTAACGGAATATTGATGCTGTTTTATACGTGTGTGCAAATCCTTTCCCGTCTGACCTATGTAAAAGGAATCACATTGTTTACAACCAATTTTATAGATAATGCCTGAATTATTGGTAGGGCTATTTTTTACTATGATATTTTACACAATATTGTTATATGAAAATACTACATTAATATCCAAAGTTTAAGTACATTAGCAATGCCTAAAAAGCCCGGGAAAAATGGAAGTACTAAAATATTTTGACAAAGTACGAGTGTTAATATTGATACGATAGAAAGTTCGTTTTGCCTTATTGAGACAAGATTCCATAAACGCAGATGGATAACACAAATCACTTCCAATACCGTTGATTTTTTCCAATTCGGCATCGATGTATTCCGGACTGGCGATCCTAAGGGCGCGGAGAAACATTGATGAAAATATGGCCTTCTTAGTGGGGGTATCATGTCCCGAGTAAAAGTGTACGTAGGACAAATTGTTTGTCGTTTTCCGATAGATACTAAACTTAAAACCTGGGCTTTCCCTATGTACACGCACATCCAAAAATGGGATTGAATTATCTTGCTCAACTTCTAAAGTAAACTTAATGGAGGGGACTTGATCATTTAACTGAAGGAGGAAGCTATCCAGGTCACGATTCATGGGCCAGATACACAAATATCGTCGACGTACCGCAACCAAGGGATGCCAACCCCCAGGATTATCGGAATATAGGTAATTTCGAAAAACTCCATATAAATATTGGAGAGGAGGGGCGATAAGGGGTTGCCCATAGCCATCCCAAAAACTTGTTGATAATACTCGTTATTGACAGTGAATTTACAGTCTTTGATGCAAAGCTTAATGAGTTCCAAAACAATGTGTGAAGGTAGTGGCAGGTCATAATTATGTAATTCTTGGGAGAGAAAGTCAAGCATATCGTCAATCGGCACTTTTGTAAACAATGAACAAACATCAAAACTGATCAATTTATCGTTAGTTTCAGTACGTGCATTATTCAATTTTTCCGTAAGATCCATGGAATTTTTTACATGTGAATCAGAGATAGTTCCGAGAATGGGGGACAAGACTTTGACAAGCCATTTGGAGAGTTTATAAGTAATAGAGCCCACCGAGCTAATAATAGGGCGCATAGGGTTACCAGGTTTGTGGGTTTTAATAAGACCGTAAAGGTAGGGCAGAGCAGGTGAAGTGGACATGAAAAGCGGAATTAAGTCCTTATGATCTTTGAGAAGGCGTTTCAAGCCACTATTAAATGATTTGATGACGTCATCCTGCGGGTTCTTCCTAAGTTTGGTGTATGTGGCGGGGTCCTGGAGAAGCTCGTTCATCTTTCCGATGTTTTCCACTTTGTCCATAATAACTATGGTGTTAGCCTTGTCTGCTTTAGTAATATGGAGCTCCCCATCTTTTTTTAATTGTGAGAGGCTATTGCGAAAACGTTTAGGAAAGTTATCTTCGTAATTACCATTCGCCGCACTATAAACGAGGCCTTTAACTATGTTAAACAAATACTGAGGGAGATTACACTGTTTTTCAAAACACGCGAGACTGTAACAAATTTGTAAAGCCGAAGGTTTTTAACAATAAAAAAGGACATACCATATCCAAGGGCACTTTTTGCATCGTCACTAATGTTTTTCGAAGAAAGGTTCAAAACACACTTTGAGCTTGCTTTTTTACTCCACTGACTATCTCGAATGAGACTTTTAATTTTTCGATCCAAAATGTTACGAAGTGAAGTAGTTCTCTGACGCAACTCGTTGTAAATTTCATCAAACAAAGGTTGGATCCACGGTTGGGGAATAACGGTTACAAAATTATGTTTGGCGATGTTTAAATTTTTGAAGGCGGACCACTCATTTTGTCTGGTGACTTCAATATGTTTCTTTAAAATTAATCTGCTGAAGTTGTTGAACGGATGGTCGTCAATTTGTCTGAGGCGAATCGGAAGCAGGGATTTGGGAAGAACTTGCTCCTCCAGACACTTAGTAAGAAACTTCCGTCGGATACGAATTGCATGCCCCTTCATTAATGTAGAAGAAAACACGGACACAAACGGAGACAAGAGAGGGAACAGCAAGCCGAAGGAACGCGTGGTGTTCATTATATGAAAATTATTTCACGAAAGTAACACGTGAAAAATATTTATGATGAATAAAACCACGAAGGAAAGGAAACACAAAATGGTGCTCAAGCGCTTTCGTCTAATGACATCCTCAGGAACACTGAAGTACATAAAAAGGTTAAGCCTATATATAGGTAACAGAAAGAAAAAAAGAAAAAATAAATAACATACATACACACACACATATACATATATATATATATATATACATACATATCTATATATACAAATACATACATACATACATACATACATATATATACAATAAACAGAGAAGTAAAAATAAAAAATTAAAAATTAAAACCTTAAAGGATTACCAGTGAGGCGTACAGATTTGTAAGGAAAAATATCGATTTTTAGCACAAGATCAAATGGATTATAAAAATACAAATTTATACTGGAACTCTGCCCGGGTTTTAACACACTGCTGCCTATGGTCAGGTTTCGATATATATAAAAAAATAAAATGCTAATGTACTTAAACTTTTGGATATTAATGTAGTATTTTCATATAACAATATTGTGAAAAATATCATAGTAAAAAATAGCCCTACCAATAATTCAGGCATTATCTATAAAATTGGTTGTAAACAATGTGATTCCTTTTACATAGGTCAGACGGGAAAGGATTTGCACACGTATAAAACAGCATCAATATTCCGTTAGAACAGGACAGTTGTCCAGTGCCCTTTTTGTCCATTTGTCAGAGTTAGCCCACTGTATTGATTGGAATAATGCTTCAGTTTTATTCCATTCAAGCAACATTGTTAATAGAAATATTCTTGAGTCTGCCATTATCCAACTTTCAAATAACTTCAACATAAGCAAAGGTCTTTTTCAACTCGATCCTGTTATTTTGAATTCCTTTAAAACAGATTTAGATAAGAAGGGTAAAACATTAAATCTTTGGTAAACTTGTCTTCTACTTTATTAACTTTTAATTTGCATTTTATTTTTTTATATATATCGAAACCTGACCATAGGCAGCAGTGTGTTAAAACCCGGGCAGAGTTCCAGTATAAATTTGTATTTTTATAATCCATTTGATCTTGTGCTAAAAATCGATATTTTTCCTTACAAATCTGTACGCCTCACTGGTAATCCTTTAAGGTTTTAATTTTAATTTTTTATTTTTACTTCTCTGTTTATTGTATATATATGTATGTATGTATGTATGTATTTTATATATATGTATGTATATATATATATATATAATATGTATATGTGTGTGTGTATGTATGTTATTTATTTTTTCTTTTTTCTTTCTGTAACCTATATATAGGCTTAACTTTTTATGTACTTCAGTGTTCCTGAGGATGTCATTAGACGAAAGCGCTTGAGCACCATTTTGTGTTTCCTTTCCTTCGTGGTTTATTCATCATATATATATATATATATATATATATATATAATATATTATATATATATGTGTGTGTGTGTGTGTGTGCAAATTTTATCAGGACACTTAAATGTGGAGTGAAGAAGGAAAACAGTCGATTAGTCTCAAGTACTTTTTGTCGATGAACAAAATAGGCTACAGCAACTGCTGGTATAGAGACACAATGAGATTTTGTGTCATGACATAGTCAGGTTGTCCATGTCCAGTTTAAAATTTGTTTTACAGATCTAACAGATGTGGAACAACGCTCAAGCTGGACGTTGCATGGCTTATTACCAACCAGCACCATTTAGAGTCGAACTGCGCACATCAGTGTCTTCATTTCGTTTATATAGAGAAACGGTGTTATCCAGTTATCTACAGGCTCTGGTAAGATGTGGGAGTAGGTCTTCGTTTTCGCATGAGATGAAGGTGCTCCTAAGCTTGTTCAATAGGGTTTATATCGGTATTCTTTAGTGGTTGTTTAAAAGATGTGGCAAATGACACATTCTTTTTGCCGCATTGCTTCTAAATGCCAAACGCCTTCTAGAAGCAATGCGGAGAGATGATTGTAAAAAGTGCCTATAATAGTTTTAGCAGAATTTAAATATCCCGCCATGAACGAGTTTAGTTTTTCACCACCCTAAATCTTTGCTTATACCAGAATACTTAAGTCATTATGTTGAATTGTTGGCAGCAGACGAAATTCTCGTAAAACCTAATTAGCTTTTCTCTGTCACAATGTGCATCTACTCATTGTAAACTGATTGTATTAAGACGCGTTTCAGAGCAGAAAATACCTCCAAAATTACATCAGATACCATTAAAATACTCTCGTGCCTTCGGGCTCCATGTTAATTTCTGATTTATATTGACGTTTGTACAAGCAGGTGTTTACACTGATAACTTATTTCATTGTACAGGGTGTTCGGAAAGTCCCGTCACCCCTTACAAAATGTACATATTGTAATACCAATTTTATTTTTGTGATTAATTGAATTTATATGTGATTCATTGACATTTGTTTTTCTTTTCCAGGTATTAGAGTTGTGTGAACAATGGCCGACCAGCTCACTTACACTCTGGGGGAAAGGATAGTGATGGGCTCATGAAAGGTCACATACTGGCAAAAACGATGCATGATATCCAGAATGATTTCAACACAAGATTCAATAAGGCTGCACCACCAAACAAGACGGTATTACGATGGGAGAAAAAGCTGTTTGAAATTGGCTCCATCAAGGACAGACCACGGTCGGGAAGACCAACAACGCGAGCAGAACACTGTGAAGGTGCGATTACATTGGTGGCTCGTTCACCGAAAAAATCACTTCAGAAACTATCACAAGAACTTGCCGTACCCATGTTCACAATGAGAGATCACATGACAAAAGATCTCGGCATAAAACCATACCGCCCGTCATTTGTTAATGAATTAAGCGATACAGACATGCAGAAATGATATGAAGCCTGTGAACGGTTTTTGACCGCTTGATATTCTTGATTAGTAACTGTAATTAGCAACTGTATTTACTGTAATTAAATTAATTGTTGCTAGTGACTTGTTTCTTAAATTACACCTACCACATATAAATACAATTAATCACACAAAATAAAATTGGTATTACAATATGTACATTTTGTAGAGGGTGACGGAACTTTTCGAACACCCTGTAGATAAGTTTATGTGAATAGGAATAAATGTTTGTTTTGAAAAAGTGACATTCTTTGTATGGATTGAACCTCGCCTGGGGAGCAAGGGATCTTTGTGTTCGTGATGTAACCAGTGAGGGGTTATCCTGGACAGCGTTTTCGCCTACATTTTTCCCTCCTTTCTATTTTTTGATGTGTGACTTCGATGTCGGCAGAAAACATATCTCTTCCGTTTCGTGAGAAGGTATGGCGTTATGTTTATGATTATCAAAAAACGGGTCATTAAGGACAAAAGATAAAAAAAGGTTCCACTTTTATGTACTCTTATACTCAGGTGCGCATCCAGGATTTTCTAGAGGGGGTCCGATATTAAACCATATATTAAAAGTCCATACAGAGGATGATCCAAAGCGCGTTAAGTTATTAAGACGTTCCCAGAATAATGTAGCAATTCTATCTTATAACAACGAAACTGAAAATGTAAATTTGATAAAGAAACCTTTATATAAGAATAATAACTGAAACTATATCAGCGATAACTCACCTGAGGCTACTTTAGGAAAGTAGCCTTACTGCTGTAAGGTGCTATATATAGTCTTTACAGTTTTCTGCCATGTACATTAATCTGTAATAATTCTGTTGACTTTGTTAATGTCTAAGCAAATTTTTGGTGAGGAAGGACACGAGGGGGGTCCCGGGGAACCCCACTTCGTTGTGCCTCTGCTTATACTGTTCAAGTATTTACGTGTTAGAATTTAGAGATTTACCTACCTCGAGAAACAAACGTCATATTATAAATTTTTAAACTTATTACCATAATAGTCCCTCCCTAAAAGACCCCCCCTCCCTCCAACTAAAAAAAAAAAAAAAATCCTATCTATTTTTTCAATAACTTCAAGTATTGAGCAACACTCACATTATCGGATTTTCGTTAATTTATGGCATCTGACGCGTGACCAGTTAAGGTTGAATGTAGCATAGTTTGAAATAAAGAGCTTTATGTCGCTTACATTCAGCTGTTGTTTTGTAAAGTTGCAGCTTCTGTGTGAGTTTCATGCAAAACTCAGAAAACAGGAGCAATTATAGCATGTTGTGATAAAGCATTCAATGATGTCTCTTTCACGTTCATTCATTTTAGGTAAAAATTGTTTTATTTTAGGCTTTATTGAAAAATTCTAAGTTATATTTACAAAGACAAGAGGAAGCCTCAAAGACTTTCCTGGCCACTCTGGAAGGTTCCTGTTATTAAAAAGTTATTTATGTCATATTGCCAAAGATTTAATTCTTCACAAAAATATGAGAGAGAGAGAGAGAGAGAGAGAGAGAGAGAGAGAGAGAGAGAGAGAGAGAGAGAATTATCTTATTTTGTTCTGTATATTTCAAAATAAATAGTCTCTTTCTTCTACAAAATACACACAATAGAATTACCGCTTCATCAAAATTCTAACTTTCATTACACGCCATTTAGTGGGGTCTGTTGGGTAATTCTGTGGAAATTTCACGTAGTTTTGTCGAAACGTTTTTTTGGTTGATACAAACCCATAAAAGTATAAAACACGATGTTTCAATTTTTTCCTCTTCCATCTTCAATATATGGCAGCCATTTTCCTAAATGGCCACCACAAAACTAAAATATACGATTATTTGCTAAAAAATTAACTTAGAAGGCTATTAGCGGATTTTTAGTATCGAGAAATTGACGTCACATGTTCGAATCGAATATGGTCGTCATTTCTCTGAACATTTTAAAATAAATGAATTCAAATAGTATATTTGAAAATTCAGTAATGCGGTCAATCTTCAAAATGGCTGCCAAGTAACTATCATGTATGTGAATTTATTCTAAATCTTCTCCATTTATATGTTTGATGATTAAATGATGTTTTTTTTACACTGCAGGTCCTGGGCTCAAGTATGGATGATTAAAGCTGGATGAGGTTGATGTCAATAAGATACGGTGTAAATGTCGGGTGGATAACGACGACTGTGGCAATGTAGAGTGTAATGTAATATATGATGCTAATGATGATGACATTGACTCTGTTCCTGTTACATATGCCAACATGTTAAATAATTAAAATGTCTGTGATACGTTTAGCATAATTAATATTGGCTAAAGTGCATTTAGCTAGACCTGCGGTGCTGGGGCTTTCTGCCTCAGTAATTGGGACGTCTGCGGCCCCCAAATTACCGAGGAGTCAATTATTCGGTCAATAAAACTATAGAAACGAACGCAGCCATGAAAATATTAAGCTTCACAAATCTTGATACAATGGGTTCGGATGTGAAGCTTAAGATTTTCATTGCTGCGTTCTTTTCTAGTTAAAGTGGCCCTACGGGCCCACCCAATTACTGGGGTGGGTGGGGGAGTCAATTGTTAAGATTCACAAAAGTTCTTCGTGAACTTAAAGTAAATATTAAGCTTTCACTGCCTTAATAATTTCTTTTCAAAATCTTTGGCATCCGATTTCAGCTTTTGAAATAATTTTTTGACAGACTTGACAGACTCTGCCTCAATTATCTATAGATACACTAATGCTCTTTGGCATCGTTGTTATGCGATTACCAAATTGTTTTCAATCATTCTCCTTTTACGTTATCGTAAACATATCGAAATGCTATGTAACAAATCATTGAAACCTAATATTGGCATTGGGAGACATATAAAACACTATGTCAAGACAGTATGTCACATTGTCACAGTGCTTCCAAACCCTAACGTTATTCTTGAATTAATAGTACCAGTACATGAAATGTTTGATATAGATATAAAAATAGTTGTTATATGACCTAAATATTTTAATTCATTTATATGTTTCCTGAGTACAGAAATCATATGTGAAGGGCACATATCATTTCGTATATACAGTAAAAGACGAACTAAAGATGTGGATTTCGTCGATTTATATTTGTTTTGCTTAACAAAAATGTGAGATTATGAGAAAATGTTTAGACTTATAGTTTTGGCAGCCATTTTGACTAAAATGGCGGCCACTTTAGATTGGTATATGGAAATTTGTCTTTCTTCACCATAAAAAGTCCATGATACATATATTATACTGCCTTCTAAGTTAATTTCTGAGCACATAATCGCACATTTTAATTTCGCGGTGGCCATTTTGAAAAATGGCTGGCATATATTGAAGACGGACGAGGGAAAATTGAAAAAACTTTTGTATTATTGTTATTCCTAACTCTATTGTCCCCAAAAATGTCATGTTTCCAAATATCTATATGAAAAATTTACAGATGAATGATTAAATGCAAAAAATTTCACTTTTCTACGTGAAGGTCAAAATATGATAATAAAAACCCACTCTAATAGACAGAGTTTATTTCCACAACAGTTTCGATGCCCACTGGCATCCTCTTCGGGTGGATACAGAAAAACGAATAAACCAAAAACAAGAAGGAAAACAGTCCAGGGACCATTAAGAAATTCGCACCTAGGTTAGATCCCGTTCACCCGACATCGGAAGGGCATTTTTATTAAAGGGACCCGCTTATAAGTACATTCAAATTTAAAACTATCTTCTTGTTCTATATGTATGTATAAAACAAGAAGATAGTTTTAAATTTGTGCCAATGTACTTATAAGCGGGTCCCTTGAATAAAAATGCCCTTCCAGTATCGGGAGAACGGGATCTAACCTAGGTGCGAATTTCTTAATGGTCCTTGGACTGTTTTCCCTCTTATTTTTGGTTCATTCGTTTTCTGTATTCACCCGAAGAGGATGCCAGTGGGCATCGAAACTGTTGTGGAAATAAACTCTGTCTATTAGAGTGGGTTTTTATTATCATAAGATGAATGATTGATTTTATACAAAATGACCCCACTAATATTTTTTTTAGTATATTTAAAACAGTTTCAGAAGAAACATTTTCCTTGTACAATTTCAAAAAGGAAGGTCGTTTTCAAACAAAATTCTAAAAAGCATAAAAAATTCTTAATTGGTTATAGTTTGTTTTTCTTTGTTTTGGTTTTTACTTTTGTTGGTGCCAGTAACAAAAATTCAAGAAAAAATAATTACACTTTATTAATATGTTATGTTCTTTTTAGAAATTTCATGTTTCTAGGCAAACTTTTTTCCGAAACTACAGTATATGAACACAGAAAAAAATATTTTTGTTGATATGATAGTTTTTAATTCAAATAAAATATTTATATTAATTTTACTTTCTCGTTCGCAAAATCTTTTGTTTGATACTAAAAATATTTAGTTTGTGTATTAAAACCGAATAATTTATTTAACACAAATTACTAAAAACTTTAATAAAAAAAACTTTTTTATTTAATGTGAAAAAATGTTTAATTTAAACAAAAACAATGTTTAAATTAAATATATGTTATGTTCCAATTTATTAACATCATCATCATTATTATGTGTAACTTTTATTTTTATAATAAATATATATACAGGGTGGGCGGAAAGTAGCTCCCTATTTTGGATTGGTAAAAAAATACGTATATTATCCATTTATTTCAGAAGAAATAATATGAAAAGGTAGGCATACATGGTAAGTTTTCTCTAAAATTCAATGTGGGCTCCAACTCTTTCCACCAGCTTCTGGAGCCGCCCAGGAATGGCGTCCACTGACTTTAGCAGGAACTCCGGCGGGATGGAGGACATGACTTCCCGAATTCGGTCCTCCAGTTCTTCCAATGTCCTCGGTTTGGTGCGGTAGACTTCTTCCTTTACCCACCCCCAAAGAAAGAAGTCGCACGGTGTCAAGTCGGGGCTCCTGGCTGGCCATTGATGTGGACCACGACGACCCATCCAACGCCCAGGAAGTGGGCATCCAGCAACTCACGGACAACAAGAGCGAAGTGCGGAGGGGCGCCATCTTGCATAAATATCAGATCGTCGATGTTCTCCCATGTGCTGACAACCGGTCAGACCTCGTTTCGCAACATAGCAAGGACCCTCAGCATTCATGGTGTTGCGCAGAAGGAACGGGCCCACAACCTGATCTGAGGTCATACAGTCCACATCAATGGCCAGCCAGGAGCCCCGACTTGACACCGTGCGACTTCTTTCTTTGGGGGTGGGTAAAGGAAGAAGTCTACCGCACCAAACCGAGGACATTGGAAGAACTGGAGGACCGAATTCGGGAAGTCATGTCCTCCATCCCGCCGGAGTTCCTGCTAAAGTCAGTGGACGCCATTCCTGGGCGCTCCAGAAGCTGGTGGAAAGAGTTGGAGCCCACATTGAATTTTAGAGAAAACCTACCATGTATGCCTACCTTTTCATATTATTTTTTCTGAAATAAATGGATAATATACGTATTTTTTTACCAATCCAAAATAGGGAGCTACTTTCCGCCCACCCTGTATATATATATTATATATATATATATATATATATATATTATATATATATATATATATATATATATATATATATAATATATGATGCAAACCCACAATAAAAAAATGCTTAACAGAAAATTAAGAGAAATATTAAATAATAACTATAATGGGCTTTCGCAGCAGTTTCTTAGTATCAATCCGTCACTACCATATCTGTACGGCTCAGTAAAAACACAAAGTTAATAATCCCATGAGGCCTATTGTTAGCTCAGTAGGCTCCGTAACCTATAAGCTATCTAAATAGTTAGTTTAGTTTATTAACGCCGTTAGTTGGCTTTATTTTCGTCACATATTGTAAATAGCATGGATCTTATTGACAAACTGAAGTTTCCAAATGACCCTAATTTCAAATTGGTAAGTTTTGATGTATGCTCATTATTCACAAAAATCCCTGTTGATGACCTACTTGATTTTTTAAAAGATAAGATCTCTGAATATTCTTTTCCTGTTCAACACAACACTCTTATTGAGTTAATTAAGCTTAGTGTCAAAGATTGTAAATTTCAGTTTGAAAATAAGTTTTATGCTATGTCGTTTGGATTGGCGATGGGAAATCCCCTTTTCACCTGTACTAGCTAACTTATATATGGAATTTTTTTAAAGTAGAATTTTGCCTACGATTGTTAATTTTAACCTGGTTTGGTACAAGTATATAAATGATATTTTATGCTTTTGGCCTAATAATTTGGATGGTGACTTAGTTCTTGGTAGGCTCAACAATTTAGTCCCATCTATTAAATTCACAGTTGAAAAAGAAAATGATGGAAGCTTATCTTTACTGGATCTAAAAATTCGGAGATGCTCTAATCAGTTCAAATTTGAAGTTTATCGTAAGCCTACTAATAATAACTCTTATGTGCATTTTTATTATGACCATCATCCCTCGATTAAATCCTCTATTTTCTCTGCTATGTTTCTTAGAGCATTGAGAGTTATCAGTCCTGAATTTTTAGATTCCGAGTTATGCAATATCATGAATATTGGTACTAAATTATGTTATCCTATTTCATTTTTAGATAACTGCCTTAGGAAAACCAAGAATAGGTATTATAATAATGTAACTGTAAAGGAATTTGAACGTAGAATTACGACTTCTGATCGAGTGAGGCCCATGGTGTAGTGGTTATCATATCTGACCGGCAATCGGAAGATCCCGGGTTCGATTCCCGGTGGTTACCTCATTTTTTCATTTGTTCGTTCTCCCTCTCATCTTGCGCGGAATGTTCTTCTATACAAGCGTCGTTCTTTACGTTAATATATATATATATATATATATATATATATATATATATATATATATAGGCCAAACGGGTAAAACGTTAGATATTAGGGTAAAAACAGCATAAATATACGTGTAGAACAACAAATAATTCCAATACATTGTTTAACCATATGTATAGATGTAATCATAGCATCAAGTGCGATAGTTCTAAAGCACTTGTTAAAAACTGAGATATAAATTAAAGAAATATTCTAGAATGTGCATTTATCCATTTTAAAAAAAATTTCGATTAACAGTGCGGGAATATATAAATTGACAATATCTTGTTAAAATTCTTTTTGGTTCCCTCTATTAAACTTCTTCATTTAAGTATGTGCCTAATTGTTGTGGTTTCTGCCACGTTGTATATATTTATGGGCATCTTGCCTTCTCTATTCATTCCCTGACGAAGTGTAGCTCTGAATACACGAAAGGCCTTGGAATTGTTTTTCTTTTTCCTTGTGGGTTTGCATCATTCATTCCTTTCACGTGTTTAAGTGTTAAATTCATCCCATATATATATATATATGTATATTGTATATATATACACCGGGTGACCCAAAAGTTCCTTTACTGAAATTATTGAATTATTGAATTGTTTGTGTGTGTATTTTTTTCATATTTCTTTTATATATATATATATATATATATATATATATATATATATATATATAGAGAGAGAGAGAGAGAGAGAGAGAGAGAGAGAGAGAGAGAGAGAGAGAGAGAGAGAGAGAGAGAGAGAGAGAGTTACAAGGAAAAGAAGTACCTCAAAAGGCCTTGCGGCCCATACCGAGGAGGTACCAATGGCAACGGGTGCAGGGAAAATTTTGTCTTTCAACTATGCTAGCAGTAGTAAGCGAACTCCTGCAGAGTTTTCTGAGGTTTTAATCTTAAACTATGAGTGTGTTCAGTACTTTGTCTAGCCTATTTTTAAACAGATTTACACTTTGACTGGAAACAACCTCTGAGGGAAGTTGGTTCCAGATATTAACTATTTTATAGGAAAAGAAATTTCCGCAGACTGAGGTCCTAAATGTCTTTACACACTCAAATAGTGTGCAAGATTTCGTCTAACCTTTTCTTGAACTGATCCACAGAGGAACTGTTCACAACTTCCGAAGGTAACCTGTTCCATGTGTCACAGATCTTATACGTAACGTAATTCCCACACACACTAGTCCTAAACCGTTTCAAATCCAACTTCCAACCATTGTTGCGAGTTGGGTTATCATTTAAACTAAACATACTTCTAAAATCGACATCGTTGAACCCTCGTAAGAGCTTGAAAACCTCGATCAGTTGACCGCGCAGCCTCCGAGTTTCAAGCGAAAACAAGTTCAGGGCGCGTAACCGTCGATTGTAGCCCATATGCCTAACGGAAGGGATTAACTTTGTGGCCCTCGCCTGCACTCGCTCCAGCCTCCAATATCTTTCCTGAGGGTGGGCGACCAGAACTGCACAGCATACTCCAGGTACGGCCGAACAAGGTAATTGTACAGTGAGAGCACAATCTCCTTGTTCCGAAACTGAAATTGCCTCCTGATATAACCCAATAGTTTCTGGGCTTCTTTTCCACCTCTACACACTGTTTCGTAAACTTAAGGTCGCTGCTAATTAGCACACCCAAGTCCTTTTCTAAATCAGTCACCTCGATATTACTGCCCAACATCGAGTAGTCCGACTTGGGATTGGCGTAGCCAATGTGCATCACTTTGCATTTACCCAAGTTAAACGGCATTTGCCATTTTTCGGACCACTCTCCTATCCTACCTAGGTCCGCACGCAGTTCCTCGATCGCTTCGGGCGTCCCAACATTGGCCCCAAGCTTGGTGTCATCAGCGAATTTGGCGATCCGACTGACGATGCCACCGTCGATATCATTTATGTAAATGGTAAACAACAGTGGCCCAAAACGGAACCCTGAGGAACCCACTAGTGACCGAGGCCCAACCCGAACTAGCCCCTTTAATTACCACCCTCTGCCGCCTATTCCTCAGCCAGTTTTCAATCCACCTACCTATTTCCCCACCGATACCCAGCGCGCGCACTTTCGCCATTAGCCGGCGGTGAGGTACCTTATCAAAGGCTTTCTGAAAGTCGAGATAAAGTATATCAATCGCCCTACTCTTATCGTACTCACTCAACATGACGTGGAAAAACTCGAGCAAGTTGGTGAGACACGACCTATGCCGTCTAAACCCATGTTGGGAGTCCCAAGCAGCTTGTAGGAATCCAAATGGTCAACGATTCTATCAGCTATTATCCTTTCTAATAATTTACCTACTACTGAAGTGAGACTAATAGGACGATAGTTCCCTGGACTTTCGTGATCCCCTTTCTTAAAGATAGGGGTCACGTTGGCCTCCCTCCAGTCACCAGGCACCTGGCCCATCACCAACGATTGTTGAAGACTGTAGCCAGGTGGGGAGCCACCTGGTCGCGCACTTCTCGCAAAACACTGGGGAGAAACTGGTCTGGCCCAGGAGCCTTAAACGCGCTCAGTTTGTCTATTCTATGAGCAACGACTGTCGCGGTACATCTAACAGTATCCAGGCCAGCACCTTCGTGCCTCACAGCTAGCTCGGGGATGACGCGGGTATCCTCCCTGGTAAACACTCCCGCAAAGTACTCATTAAGCACATTAGCGATGTCCGCGTCGGAGGTCCGCAGAACGCCGCTTCCGTCCTTTAAAGGACCTATCATGCTTCTAATGGGCTTTCTACTATTAACATAACTGAAGAACTCCTTAGGGTTCCCCTTGCAGAGGCTTGCCACCCGTAGTTCTTCGTTACGTTTCGCTAGCCTAACCTTCGCCTTCACTTCCCTACACAGGCGGACATACGCTTCAGTGTTCTCGTGGGAACGATTGGCCTTCGCCCTCCTATACGCTACTTTCCTATTTCGGATAGCCGAAGCGATGCCACGATTGAACCACTTAGGCTGAGTTGAAGCAGGGGTGACCGGTTTTGAGGGTATGGCAGCAGACTGCAGCACCATAAACTCATCCCGGAATGCACTCCACACTCCCTCAACATCGCCGGCAACCTCTAACCCCATCTCTGCTACGCTATCCCTGAGGCTAACAAAGTTCGCCCGCCGGAGATCGAGCTTACTGCCTCTCGAGTTACTACGCTTCACCCGAGGGACGCACACACGGAACCTAATAAGACCGTGATCACTCCCGCCCAACGATTCGTCAACGGTGAGGCCAGTGACGAGGTTGTCTTCGGTCGTGAATACTAAGTCTAGAACGCTTTCGCCTCGTGTAGGCTCGTTGACCCACTGAGTGAGGAAGTTCTCATCAGCAAAGTCAACTAGCCTCCCCTTCAGCATCGGCAGTCCTGTTTTCCCACTTTATGCCGCGACAGTTGAAGTCTCCTAAAACTACACACACCCTATCCCCTAGCAGGCTACTGAGTTCGGTGTACAGGGCTGTATCGTCCTCGAGGAGGAGTGCGGAGGTCTGTACACCAAGAATAACCTATAGTTCGTCCCTCCCACGTTCAGATCGACGCCAAGCAGCTCCCGTTCCGACCGGAACTGGCAGTCAACCGGACTCAACGTGTCTCTGACGTATATTAGTACCCCACCCCCCTCCCCACGGGTGCGGTCTTTGCGAAACATTCTATACCCGGGAATTTCGAACTCCCCAACGTAGTCCCTACGATCAGTATGAATCCAGGACTCGGTGATAGCAACGATATCCTGGTATTCTGATGCTAAGAGCGCCCGTAGCTCGCAAAACTTGTTCCTAATTGACCTAGCATTAAAAAGCATTGCACGGAGGAAGCCTTCCCTATTCTGACCGCCCCCTAGCACGACCCGTTTCCCGAACAGCCAGGGCTGTCGGGAGTTGAAGAGCCCCTCACTAACGAGGGGGCAACTTCCGCAGGAGACTGAGCCCCCTCCAACGTAGGAGGAGGGTCACCCACCTGTACTTCGACGCACCCTTCAGTCGAAGGTATGTCCGCCACGGCTCATCCTCATCTCTCCCCGGTGGGGGCCCATCATCTCTCCCCGGACTCGACCTCACCATTCTGTATAGGTGCCGGTCGAGCAGCGCGCCTAGCACACCTTTACCCTTGTTATTGAGGTGGACACCATCCCTCTGGTAAAGGTCCCACCTACCCGAAAATGCATCGAAGGGGTCAATAAACTTCACGCCCAGCGGAACGCACAAGTCTTGTACCCTCTCGTTGATGCCAATGACCTTACTGAGCGCGTGGTCACTGACATTCATTCGCGGTAAAATACCCATTAACATTCCCCTGTCTGTCTTCAGTTTTAGATCATCCGCAAGAGACATGATCTCGGTGATGATCCCTTCAGTAAGACCTACCCCACCGCCTTTGAGGAACAGGTCATTGCCACCAGCGTGGACAACGATCGCAGTCCTCCGACTAGCCACGCGCACCTTCTCTACCTCCTTCCTTAAGTGCGCCGTTCCCCGCCCAGGTAAGCACCTTACCTTCCTCCCATCCCGGTTTGCTGAAGCAAAGTACTTCTCCTGGCCCCTGATCTGCGAGTCCCCAATCAAAACGGTGTCTTCCTCCTTCGAGCACAGGAGACTAAAGCGGTTAGAGGTCTTGACAGGGGCAACTGGGGTCTCAGGCTTTGGCTTCGCAGCCTTCTTGCCCGAGACCTTTCGAAACCCGTCGCCACCCATACACGCAGTTACACCACCCGAGACACCCCGACATGTAGCTACATCCTTCGGTTTATTTGGGCCATCAGCAGGCTCCTTCCCACCCTTTTTCTTCATTGGCCCCTGCCCACCCTTCTCTATCGATCCCTTCCCACCCTTCTCTATCAGCCCCTTCTTTGAGCCCTCCCTTTGTTCTAGATACTTAATCTTACAGTTTGAATCTGCTGGTGTGTTTTTAATTTGATCTTGTCCACTGGGTTGGATTTCCAGTGCTACGACCCTAGCTTCAAGCTTTTTTACTAATTCCTTTAGCTCTTTAACTTCCTTTTCGTGGTTTTCTCTAAGTTTACAAAACAAACATACACTAAGGGATGTGATATCGCTGATACTACCCTCTGGGAAGTCTACGCACCAATGATTAACTTTACATTTAAAGCATTCTGCTTTCAATTTAGCTGGCCCTGCCATATTTTCTCTTTTTTTTTGTTTTTTTCTGAATACTCTGAATAAGATAAAGCGTTCTAGCAATGAAAACTATCCAAAAAACGTTATGACCAGTATATAAAAAGGGGGGGGGGGGTGAATTCATCCCGCGCGTAGACGCATCCGCCTTTTTGCAAGTGACGTTCATTCCTTCCAGAAGACTACACCTCTCCTGCTGCCGCACCGACCAAAGGTCTCCCCAGGGCCGGACCGTCCCAAACGTGTCGCAGCTACCAACTGACAAACACTCGCGACGCAAGCGTCACGGATTTTCCGCCAGGAGCGACAGCGAGATGCAGCCCCTTACTAAGTCTTACTAGTCACTCACAATTGGGCCAGACTCTTAGAATCCAGTGTTCAAGGGATATCCCACCAGACCCAGAGGCTACGCCCGAGACTTTACGCTGGCCTGGCAGCCAGCTGGGCAGTAAAGCCCTCTCACCTCAGAGCAGTACAGCCAAGCACCATCAATTGGTCACCAAAGAACGGTCGCAGGGGGCTGGTCAAGCCATTACGCGTTAGGAATGGGCTTAACGGGGCACTAGCCACACTCCATTCATCGCGCCCCTACGCCTGGGACCCCTCCATCCCAGTCTCTCACAACCTACGAGCGTTAAATGGTGTTATTTATAGAGGTTCCAAAGCCTCTCTTCCCACGCATGAGGTAGCAGTAGGGTCCTAATAGTAAAAGAAGAGAAAAAGACTTAATACTAAAAGAAAAGTTTTTTTTTTTTTTTTTTTTTTTGCAGTGAGAGGAGAACAACCTTAACGTAATCTAAAAGGACAGAGTAGGGATGGGATGGGGTCCTAGTAACCCACGGGACGGGATTGTGCAAAATACTTTACCCGCCCTCCCTAAAGAGAGAGAGAACCTAAAGGAGCTGGCAGCCAGTTCCTCTAGAATCCCACGACTCGGGACCGGAGGGCTGTCACACCCCAAGTATAAAGTTTACTACATCCAGAAGAAATGTGCATAACCTTTATACCCCCTGCGGGAGAGAAGAGAGAGAGAGAGAGAAGAGAGAGAGAGAAGAGAAGAGAGAGAGAGAAGAGAGAGAGAGAGAGAAGAGAGAGAGAGAGAGAGAGAGAGAGAGAGAGAGAGAGAAGAGAGAGAGAGAGAAGAGAGAAAGAGAAGAGAGAAAGAGAAGAGAGAGAAAGAGAAGAGAGAGAGAGAGAAGAGAGAGAGAAGAGAGAGAGAAGAGAGAGAAGAGAGAGATCGAGAGATCGATCTATCTAATGCAACAGCTCAAGGAAGACGATCTGGACAGACGTGAAGAGTTTTGTGAATGGTATGTTGAAAGATATGATGATAATGAAGGCTTCGAGGACAGAGTTCTCTTGACTGACGAAGCTCAGTTTAAATTGAATGGTCGAGTTAATAGGTACAATTGTGTTTATTAGTCCCCAAAGTCCTTATCTAGTGGAAAAAGAGGCAATAAACACACCAGGAATAACCTTATGGGGTGGAAATATCATCTTTTGGAATTTTTGGGGCTGTTCTTTCATGGATCGGTGACTCGCGACAATTACCTAGAAATGTTACGTGCCATTATTGTGCCACAGTTACAGGGTTTACAAAATTTTGATTCTATAATTTGGATGCAAGATGGAGCTCCGCCTCATTATGGACGAAACGTCAGACAATTCTTGGACGAAACACGTGATATGTGGATTGGAAGAAGAGAAGCTGTTGAATGGCCACCAAGGTCTCCAGATTTAACTCCTTGTGACCTCGCGCTATGGGGTCTCTTGAAAGATAAAGTGTTCCATTCAAAACCTAGAAGTTTAGAGCATCTCAAAGACAGAATAAAAGATGAATTCCAGGCTTTGTCACTTAATCAAGAACTTTGTAAGAAAATATGTCATTGTGTTTATAAACGCTGTCAAGCTTATATACAACAGAATGGAGGCCATTTTGAACATTTAACTTAGCCTGTGCATTTCATTTTCATTCATTCCCATTCTTGTTGCAATTACATTTGTTATTTGGTGTACATTTTTTGGTAGATCATAAATATAAAAGTAAAATATGTTTTTTGTTTTTTTTCTAGTGAAAGCTTCAGAGTATTGCTACCAAAATTTCGGTAAAGGAACTTTTGGGCCACCCTGGTGAAGGTGATATAATTGCATTCAATTTTTACCTTATCCTTATCGTATAAGAAAAAGAGAAGTTTTGCATTCAAATTTTTATGTTCACGATATTTTTGAACAAAGGAATTAGTAAATATGCAGGTTAATTAACATGAAATAAATTCCACAAAGACATATTAAAAACACATAAATAAAATTATGTAATAATTAAGCACATTTGAAGTTTATATTTTAACACATTATCAAAGTCTAACTGGGAAAAAGTACTTATTGTATTTAAAATCTAAATCTTGTTAAGAAAACATAGACAATTTACAATAAAAGCTACTTTTTTTTTAATTTACACAAAGAAAAGTACTTAATTAAAAGAATCAAATTATTTGCCAACCATATCTAAATGGTTAAACCCAATCACTGAAGTTTGTTAGAAGGCAAATAAGTATGGTTAGTGGAGTAACTGCGTGAGTTAATTAACCATTTGGTCAATATCGAACTCATTATTTTGGTTTGTGAAGACAAGTATCTTTTTTCTGTGCACGTAAAGGTACAGACAATGTAACAGTCCTTTATTTTAAGGAGTGGAAACTTTCTTATAAACTTAAAACTTAGAAAGGATTACTTAAAATAGTAAATAGCAAAGTTTGTAACAGCAAAGTTTACGAAATAATAGGATATATATATATATATATATATATATATATATATATATATTACAGGACAGCTACTGAGAACCCTTAAAAGAAGGAACAAGTAAGTAATGATTCTTTTGGTAAAAACACTGGTCATACCTAAACTTGAAAACTGCTCAGTCTTGACTATTGACACCCCCATATAAAAAAGAAGAAATTAATAAACGAAGAAATTCAAAGAAATTTCACAGCCAAGATCGATGGCTGCAATTGCAAAGAACTCAATTACTGGAAAAGATGACATACATTAAATCTGCTTTTGACGGAAAGAAGTAGAGAGAGAGAGAGAGAGAGAGAGAGAGAGAGAGAGAGAGAGTAATAATAATTACTGGTTTCGTTTAACCATCTCCGCAACATCTAAGGTCATATGACGGATGGGACCTACAGCTTTACGTGGGATCCGAACCACGGGTCGCTACATAGTCTGGACGCAGCGGACGGTCTCTCATCCAACTACCATCCGACCCAATGTCGCTTAACTTCGCTGATCAACGGGAAGCGGTGTTACGACGTAGCCTAGAGAGAGAGAGAGAGAGAGAGAGAGAGAGAGAGAGAGAGAGAGAGACCATAGATACACATGGACAATTATAGAAATACAAGCGTACCTACCCTCACACTGATCACGGTAAATAACACTGGAAAATATGAAAGGTAGAATTTGTAGTGTTGGCAAGCTGAAGGCCAGACAAGGAACATGTTTAAGTTGAAAAGAAAGTAACTCTGTTGTCAGAAAGCCAAGACTATTTAATCAGCTACCCGAAGAAATGAGAAACATCACTAATGTTAAAGTAGAAGTCTTCAAAAGAAGACTCGACGCCCGGCTCAGGACGGTCCCAGATATGCCGGGTGTGCCTGGCTACGTTAGGTGGGATACTCAGACCATCAACTCTCTCCTACATCAGGCCAGATCTATACATCAGCTTGACCTCCATGTGAACAGACACCGACGGATGGAACATCTAAAAATTACAAGTATACACACACACACACACACACCACACACACATATATATATATATATATAGTCTAAAAACATTTACCAGTACTTATTTTAACCCAATTTGGTATGAAATAAGCTCCGATCTCTTAAGAAGTTAAAGTTACTTCATCATTTGAGTAATTCTCAATAGAAGAAAAAGAACCAAAAAATATTTCCTTATTTTAAAAAACAAACGGAGTAAATTCGCGGAAGCTTATTTGATACCGAGTTAGGTTAAAATAATGAAATAGTTCTTAGAATTTATTTGAAAATGAAAATGAAGTTTATTGACAGGCTGATAGTCCATAAATAAATAAATATATATATATAATATATATATATATATATATATAATCATGCGGGTTGCTTCTACAGAGCTTCAATTTAATATTTAGGAGAAATCCAATGACAAGGAGAAATGTAAATGCCATGAAAAGTCTTCTTTAATGCGCAACGTTTCGAGCAAATACGCTCATCTTCAGGCTGTATGATAACAATGTGAAATTAAAATCAATAATTGAATGAAAAACAAGACAAAGAAAATTTCTATAACCTATTCATAAAGGCAAACTTTAATAGACTGAAAAAAGAGGGTTAAATTCTAAGTAATACAGATTTACATTTAAAATTAAGAAGCTATTTTTAAATACATATAGTAAATGTGAAATTAATACACTGGAAAAATTAACAATAGTACACTGGAATAATGAAACTAACTAACCTTTCACTGCAATTTCCGAGGCTAGACTGATTTAAGCAAAGGCAAAACGAGAAAACATAAGATAAGATAAGATAAGATAAGATAAGATAAGATGGTGAGGGCGATTGGGGAAGGGGGGATTATAAGGAATTGGGGAAGGAGGAGGGATTATAAAAAGTTTAAAGGGACAGCTGATGAGTCAACATTTAGCGTAGGGGTCAAAGTTTTAATGTAAAGCGATTCCAAAATTCTAAGTGAGTTGGGACAAGTATTACAACCAAGAATTTTAAAATTGTCTAAAGTGACATCAGTTTTACATTTTATACTGTGTTCCCGAATACTAGAAACTTCTTTAGTTTTTAAAATTTTACCTGTTCGGCCACTTATTCCCATATGCGAATAAAATCTAGCCCTGAGAGAGCGAACAGTGCTGCCAATGTAATTCCCAAGGAGACACCTAGGGCAGGTAAATAAATATACAACACCGCTACGCAACGAGTCAGGGGTTCGATCCTTCGCTGAGAAAAAGCTACCTAAAGACGTTTTATTAATAAATATGATGCGGAAATCAGTATGATAAAAAAATTTCCTTAACAACTTTGTAAATTTAAGCTTAAATTCCTTATTCAAAGGACCCATTTCAGGTACCAAGAAATATTTTATATCCTTCGGCACTGTAATACAAGGAAGTTGAGGGCTATAAACATTATTTAAGAAGGATCTAATTAGTTTATCTACATATTGAACAGGAAAACTATTATTGGTAAAGTATGATCTTAGATTATTGAATTGGTTTGGGCATGATTTTTTTTAGTTTTACTGATTTCAACTATAAGATGTCTTGTATTAAAACTCTCCTGTTCAGAGGATATAATTTGACCTCTAGTTTTACCTTACTTAATGATGAATTTAATAATCTAAGATCATACTTTACCAATAATAGTTTTCCTGTTCAATATGTAGATAAACTAATTAGATCCTTCTTAAATAATGTTTATAGCCCTCAACTTCCTTGTATTACAGTGCCGAAGGATATAAAATATTTCTTGGTACCTGAAATGGGTCCTTTGAATAAGGAATTTAAGCTTAAATTTACAAAGTTGTTAAGGAAATTTTTTTATCATACTGATTTCCGCATCATATTTATTAATAAAACGTCTTTAGGTAGCTTTTTCTCAGCGAAGGATCGAACCCCTGACTCGTTGCGTAGCGGTGTTGTATATTTATTTACCTGCCCTAGGTGTCTCCTTGGGAATTACATTGGCAGCACTGTTCGCTCTCTCAGGGCTAGATTTTATTCGCATATGGGAATAAGTGGCCGAACAGGTAAAATTTTAAAAACTAAAGAAGTTTCTAGTATTCGGGAACACAGTATAAAATGTAAAACTGATGTCACTTTAGACAATTTTAAAATTCTTGGTTGTAATACTTGTCCCAACTCACTTAGAATTTTGGAATCGCTTTACATTAAAACTTTGACCCCTACGCTAAATGTTGACTCATCAGCTGTCCCTTTAAACTTTTTATAATCCCTCCTCCTTCCCCAATTCCTTATAATCCCCCCTTCCCCAATCGCCCTCACCATCTTATCTTATCTTATCTTATCTTATCTTATCTTATGTTTTCTCGTTTTGCCTTTGCTTAAATCAGTCTAGCCTCGGAAATTGCAGTGAAAGGTTAGTTAGTTTCATTATTCCAGTGTACTATTGTTAATTTTTCCAGTGTATTAATTTCACATTTACTATATGTATTTAAAAATAGCTTCTTAATTTTAAATGTAAATCTGTATTACTTAGAATTTAACCCTCTTTTTTCAGTCTATTAAAGTTTGCCTTTATGAATAGGTTATAGAAATTTTCTTTGTCTTGTTTTTCATTCAATTATTGATTTTAATTTCACATTGTTATCATACAGCCTGAAGATGAGCGTATTTGCTCGAAACGTTGCGCATTAAAGAAGACTTTTCATGGCATTTACATTTCTCCTTGTCATTGGATTTCTCCTAAATATATATATATATATATATATATATATGTGTGTGTGTGTGTGTGTGTGTGTGTGTAATGTATGTGTGTGCAAAATATCTTCAACTTATACAGATGGTATACAGGCATACGCTATTGTTATTTTCCATCATATGGAACCAGAAATTTACAGTCCCACTACAAACTTATACTATTGCTATATTTAAATAACTTTATGAATATAATATTGATATAATATTTCATCTTACATAGCAAAATATTTACTTAAACTGATAATTAATTATGATATATTGTAGTGTTTATATATATATATATATATATATATATATATATATATATAACATTTAATATATTTCTCGGAATATGATATAGTGCGAAAACTGCAATAAAATAGGTTCACAACACAGGAATTAAGTGTCATATTTTGGAGTGCTTTAATGGGTTAGTGTTTTAGATGTAGGCTAAAGATTGTATGGAAATAATCATTATATTTTATTATGAGAAAAATTTGGGGGGGGGGGAACCTCTTCAGATAAATGATAAATAAAATGAAATATATTCAGTGGCGGATCTAGGAATTTTCAAAGGGGGGCGGACCATTTGAGGAGCGCCGTCGGATCCAAAGCTCCTTATATCTTTACAATACCAGTGCTAAACCAGAAAACACATTGTTTTACGTCGGATTGGGCATGTGTTATTCAGGCTGATAGGGGTCGCCATTCCTTCTGATAGGGTCGCTAAAATAGGTACCTAGAGCCAAAAGAGGGGCGGCTCCCCTTAAATCCGCTACTGAATAAATTAATAAGGTTTTACGACCAAAATTTATGTCCGCCAGACCCTTTTTCAAAAAAGAAAAAATCTCACTGCTTCTAATTTTTCTTAGTTGTTCTTTTGAAATTATAATACTTTTTGAGAAATCTTATTATGATGAATTTTTACTTGTCTTATTTCCTTCATGGCATCTAAAACACCTGCAAATGGCAAACTGTAAATTCTCCTGGATTAGGCAATGGACTTTGGATGGAAACGTATCTGCCTTGGATGTTGGAGGGATTCTTGAAGACGTAAGTTTTGTCCAATTCTGGATCACTTGGAAAGGTTGCGAACAAATCGTAGCTTCCAAAGTTTCCGTTTGTCACCAAAGTTGATCCAACATAAACCTTTGCATTGAACGGTCTGTAATGAGGGTCCATGATTCCTTTGTGTGTCGTAATTCTGATCTCTCTTATTCGAATGGTTTGGCCAAAATCTACAACTATCCAAGGGTAATCTTGTCCAACAAGCTTCACGCAACGTTTGAAATCTCCATTAAATACTCCATCAACAAGATTTGCGCCAATTCCTTGTGGAGGAACCATATAACCATGAACTCTGGAAGTGTAGACTGGATTGTCGTAAACGTAGTTGTGTTCCAGGCTTGTGTAACACTGCAGGACGCTGGACGAATTTGGAATGTACTGAGGGCTCACCATGATGTCTGTAAATCTGCAAAACTGATTAGGTTCGTAACACCAAAACCTACAAAACGGACGGGTTTTGCAGAAGAGTGTACACATGATGGGGGAGATGTGGTCCTGAACAAACGTCTCTTCTTGAATGACAGCATTGCTCGTACTGAACCAAAAGTCATCGAATTGAACTTTCTCCCAGAGATCCCTTTGTTCTGCATAGATTATGTAGAACAAAAGGGATTGAATGACAGTCCAAATTAAAATCTGAAAATAAATATGGAGATATTCATTAAGGAGGTTATAGTTTATGATAAAGAATGAATACTGTAGTTTTGGAACAGAGAAAAATAAGTTCTATGAAGTTTTCTCTTAATTTGGAGGAACTTTACAAAGAACATTGAAAATTTTAACCCTTTAATGCCCAGTGTGTGAAATTTTCATCGTTAACTTTGGAAGCAATTTTAGACCTTATTTATAAGGTTATAAGGACGATTTTTGCATCAACTGATTCCGCCTACTTTTCGACTTAATTTGGGTATGAAAGGGTTAAAAAAAATTAATTTAGGGTCGTTAGTTAATAATAATAATAATGATAATAATAATGATTATTTGTTGTTCTTTGCTGCATATACAAGTCAAACAATGAGTCTACAAAGAATAACATATACAAACACACACACACACACACACACATATATATATATATATATATATATATAATATATATCGGGTGACCCCAAAAAAACGCCTTAAGATTTGGACATCAATAACTTTTAAAAAAATGCAGTTCACACTCCAAAATTTATAAAACTTTTACCTCAATCTATTGGTAAGCCAACATAAAAATTTCAGACCTCTACATAAAATACTTTTTCCACAGCTGAAGGAACAATGAGGTATGGTGAAAAAAACGAATATCATAAATCCTAAACGCGTATAGCTGTACCTGGCAACTATTCTAAGACTTGTAGTAGTTTCCTTAGCCTATGGATAATCTGTTAGTCTCTGAAAAACGTCAAATGAGATAGGCTACGCCCATCTTAAATACTGGTTTTTTAAACTTACCCTTCAAATTATGGTTCTAACTAACGTTGAAAAAACGGTGATTGAAAAGTGTTTCTTGGCAAAAAGATGAACTGGGGCAAGAATCTTGAGGGAATTTCCAGGAATAACATGTAATGTTACGTCTGTGAATAGATTAATTAAAAAACTTAAAGCAACTGGTTCGACGGCACGGAAGCGTGGAAGTGGTAGGCCTAAAACAGTTTACACTCAAGACAATATAGCAATGATCGAAATGATGAGCCTATCTCAAGTGGGTCGACCTGGATCACACTGCTCTCAGAGGAAAATTGCAAGAAATTTGGGTGTCAGTCGAACTTCCATACAAAGAATGCAGAGAGCGGTAGGACTTAAAGCATTTAAAAGGATCTGTGTTTCAAGACGTCACAGCAATGTAAGAGCTAAAAGAAAAAGTCGTTGTAGAAAATTGCTTGATAGATTTTCGTCCAATGATGTTAAAAAAATAGTTTTTACAGATGAAAAAGATTTCACCATCGAGATTGCTCGAAACTCCCGGAACGATGTTGTTTATGGTCGGCGTAAGAATGACATTCCTTCATCGAGACTTTACCACCAGACAAGTCGGTTTTCCAAAAAAATCATGGTATTAGCAGGTGTGTCGTGGAATGGAAAGACGAAAATTCATTTCATTTCAGAAAATACAAAAATTTAATTCTGAAACCTGTGTAAATCTTTTAGAGGAGACTCTTTTGCCTGATTGTCGGCGTCTGTATTATGGAAACGATTTCATACTCCAACAAGATGGTGCTACAGCTCATACTAGCGCAAATTCACACAGGATTATCTATAACAGAATGTAGTCAACTTCATTGGAAAAAACGAGTGGCCCCCGCAATCATCTGATTCCAATCCCATGGATTATTGCATATGGAACACTATAGCAGAGAAGATTTATGAAAGCCAAACAGAAAAGTTTACAGAAATGCAATTAAAGAAAATAATACTCGAATGTTGGAACAAAATAACATCAACAGAAATCAGAAAATGTAAAATATCGTGGAAGAAAAGGTTAAGATTAGTTTGTAAGCAGGACGGCGGATATATTGATCATATTTGTTGATAAGATGTGAATAATAAAATTTTTTCAGTTTATGATATTCGTTTTTTTCACCATACCTCATTGTTCCCTCAGCTGTGGAAAAAATATTTTATGTAGAGATCTGAAATTTTTATGATGGCTTATCAATAGATTGAGGTAAAAGTTATGTAAATTTTGGAAGTGTGAACTGCATATTTTTGAAGTTATTGATGTTCAAATCTCAAGGCGTCTTTTTTGGGCCACCCAATATCTATATAAGCACACCGGACAAAAAATTAGTCACCCCTAATAGCACCGATAGTAGGAAGTTCAAGGTCACACAGAGGGCGCTGATGTAGCATTGGTAAGTGACAAGTAGCGGTGACGTAGCACACAGGATCAGATCTGTTTCGTGAGGTGGTGAAGAACAAAGTGTGTGTTGGATATAGTCTGCAAAATGGGTCGTGAGGCAGACGTTACTCAGTGGCAGAAAGGAGCCATCGTGTTTGGCAGAGCCCACGGACACAAAATGTCTGAAGTAGCCCAATTTGTTGGTGTGTCAACGCGTACTGTCCAGCGAGTTTACAAAGAGTGGTGTAGTTCGCAATCAACTGACAATCGACGGCGTAACTGTGGCCGGAAAACAATTCTCGACAATAGGGGCCGCCGCCATGTTTCTCGTCTAGTAACTGCAAATCGTTTTCAAACCAGAGAACAATTGCTCCAAGAAACCAATGAGGTTCTCCAGCGACCAATTTCCGAACGGACATTGCGACGAGAACTGCATGCGATGGACATCTGGAGCAGGGTACCACGGAAGAGGCCGCTGTTAACAGCAAGTCACAAATTGGCACGTTATAAATGGGCTCAGAGGCACAAAAACTGGACTGCGGCAGATTGGAAACGTGTAATTTGGTCCGATGAGTCCCGTTTTTGTTTGTTCTCCAATGATGGGAGGCGACGAGTACATCGCAGGTCCAATGAAGCCTTTAATCCTGAATGCGTCGAAGGTGTTGTTCAGGCTGGAAACAGAAAGTGAAGCGCAGGAATAGACACTCACGGACTCTGGCGGAACTTCGGGACCGGCTGATGAACGAGTGGCAGCAAATCGATGTTCAGTACATGCACAACCTCGTAGAGTCTCTGCCTCGCCGGATTCGTGCGGTTATCAAGGCCAGAGGCGCCGTCACACGTTATTAGGTACATTCTGAGAGGGGTGATTAATTTTTTGTCCGGTGTGCTTATATTGGGTGTGGTGTAGTGGTTAGCGTCGCTGACTACGAATCCATCGGCCCCGGGTTCGAGACCCGACGGCAGCCGGCGCGCAGCAAAACCCAGCTGTTCATCCTTCCACACAATAAAGAAAGTGAATGGTAGATAAATGGGTACCCTGGGTGGCCTAGTGGTTAAGACGCTGGGCTGCTGATGGGACGTGGTTCGGATTCCACGTTAAACTGTAGGTCTAAGGTGGAGTGAAAAGCTTGACCTTCGTCAGAATGAACAATTCGGGCGGAAGCTAACCAAAGGTTATATATGTTATACTGTTCTGGGTGGCTTCGTTGTAGAATGGGCCACGTATAACATATTGTATTCTAGATGGTGATGACCGGAAGAGATCTTTTCGATGGCGCATCACGTAGAGCGCGATATTAAGGGATTGTAGGGGGACAAGGAAACTCGTCAGCACAAATTTACTTTACTTGGAATTGCGTATGCACTGTATATTGAAATCAAATTAAACTAGTATTAAGTGTTATTGGATCGACTTTAAATCAATGTTTCCTTACTTCTAGTTAATATTACGTTCTCAGAGTCGATAGACACGGACTTCTTACAACCGTCTAATTAAGCCCAAGACTTTTAATACTGTCTAAGTCCTGTACGGATTACTTTCTCTGTTTTAATCCGGAGACTAGCGGCTAACTCGGCTTATTCGAATCTCTATAATCTGTCTCTGCCTCATTCTCTCTATACGGATTGGACCTTCCAGCCGCAACCAGGAGATCCGAAATTAATCGCGCTGTGTCGTAATCTGTTTTGAGGGCGTGTGACTTCTGTTTGAAAGGAAATCACGAGTGAATACGCCAGCCAGCGCGTGACTTCCGTTCAGAAGGAAATACTGAATGAACAATATAATTCTTAAATTAATCTAAACCTTTTGTCTCGCTAGGGTGCAGCTCCACTTCGAGAAGGCGGGGTCCTTCATTTGTTTTCTAATGAGGGCGTAACTTGGGAGAACTAAGATGTTCTCCCTTCTTAGGAACGTATCTATGGCCGATATCTGATAGGAATATGCAAAGTACGCCAATTGAATGGAATTAATTAAAGTCTTTGTACTAATGGGGGCGTCGTTAGACTTAAGGGAATAATAAGTTCTTCGTGAACTTGAACTTGAGGTCCATGAACTTGAACTTTAGAGACCTTGAGGGAAATAATCTAACAGCCATAATATAACATATATACAGGGTGCGGCATAAGTCGCTTTACCAAGAATAATGAAATCACCTTGTGATGAATAATATTTATTATTTATTACAGAAATTGTTCAAGGTGTCATCCATCATGTTCAATACATACGTTGCATCTTTGAACCACTGAACAATAGATAGCACGACACAGTTCTTCGTTATTATTCAACGTCTTGAACTCTTGGCGTATCAAAGTCTTCATGTGATCGAAGTCCCGAGGTTTCTGGCCGTAGACTCTATCTTTGATTATACCCCACATTGAATAATCACATGGGGTTATGTCCGGTGACCGACGAGGCCATTCGACTATCCCACGATGTCCTATCCATTCTGAAAAATTATCCTTTAAGAATGCACAAACATTTCTTCCGAAATGTGGTGGAGTACCATTTTGTTGCCATATTATGTTTTCAAAAGTATGATGGTTTCTAAGTGCAGGCAACACCGTGTTCTGAAATATTTCCAGATAATTGACGGCATTGACAGTGCCGTCAAAGAAATATAATTTTTCTTGGGATATTATTCTTCACAAGGTGATTTCATTATTCTCGGTAAAGCAACTTATGCCGCACCTTGTATATGATAGTGCGACAGTTAATGATTTCCTAAACAAACGTAGCGTAGTAGAATAAAAATATAAAACAATAGCAACAACAACAACAACAAGAACAATATCAATGTTACAATTTGTTATTGTATTTACACGTTTCGATGATGAATATCAGTTGATACAGGAAACATACATACATAAATACATACATACACGTACATGTGACATATATATATATATATATATATATATATATATATACTGTATATATATATATATATATATATATATAAAAGCGCCTCGGTGGTGTAGTGGTTAGCGTCGCTGACTACGAATCCATCGGCCCCGGGTTCGAGACCCGGTGACAGCAGCCGGCGCGCAGCAAAACCCAGCTGTTCATCTTTCCACACCATAAAAAAAGTGGTTGGTGGATAAATGGGTACCCTGGGTGGCCTAGTGGTTAAGACGCTGGGCTGGTGGCGGGGCTTGGTTCGGATTCCACGTTAAACTGAAGGTCTAAGGTGGAATGAAAAGCTTGACCTTCGTCAGAATGAACAATTCGGGCGGAAGTTAACCAAAGGTGTATAGATGGAAACCATTTCAAAGGCCATAGAATAACACATACAGAGATGTTGGTTTTGTTCAATCGTTGTAAGGGTAACGTAGCGCCCCCATAAATTCCATCACAAAGGGAGTTAAACAGCCAAAAGCATTATTATGATTATTATTATTATTATTATTATTATCAAAGACGTTGAAGGCTACATATATTTTGCTTGCAATTTGCTGATGAATATTTTTATAGAATTAATATGACTGATACAATTTTGCAATATGTTTTACATATAATTAAATGTAATGTAAAAATATTACATTTCAGACGTTTGTTTATAATTCGGGAAATAATTCTTACGAAGAAAACACTAAAAAAATATCAGAAAAGTTTTCACTGAAGGGAACTTCCAATTTTCTTAGATATATTAATTATTAATTCAAACTCTAATTTGTAAGTAATAAAACTGCAGTTTGTATTTATCATTTTACATTTAATATATTCCACCGTATTGCATTATTATTATTATTATTATTATTATTATTAGTATTATTATTGTAAATATGAAATGAATAACATTTTATAATGTGAGATAACTAATTATAATGTACACCATAACCATTAACCAAACTGTTTTAAATTTATTTTTAAATTGATTTCCAAATACCAATTATCACCGCTTTCGACGAGCATATACAGACAAAACATGGATCAATGAAAGAAAAACACCCCCAAATGGGTCGGGGGTGGCTTTCTTTCATTGACACAATTCGGGGGTGGCTTTTTTTCATTGATCTGTAAGTTATTTAGGTAGGTAGTTAGTTATAAGGCTAACTAACGAAAATATCACGACCTAACCTAACCAATCGTCAAGGGCGTACAGTTGACCTAACGATTGGTTAGGTTAGGTCGTGATATTTTCGTTAGTTAGCCTTATAAAGCTAACGAATCAATGAAAGAAAGCCACCCCCAAACGGGTCGGGGGTGGCTTTCTTTCAGTGACACAATTCGGGGGTAGCATTGTTTACTAGAAACTTTTGGGAGCGGCTTTCTTTCGTTGATCCCAAAACATATCTAAAAATCTTACCAAGAGATTTTCAATCACAGTGAAAAATCAGGTATTTTTCTTTTACATTTTCATTACATTTCTAACAAAGCAAAAAAGTATGAACGTCCTGACATAATACAAAATCATGAAAACGACTGAAAGAACGTACCAAAGCTACTTTTGAACATTCATTATATGGTATAAACCATACAATAAATATTTAAAAGTACTTTTCATGCACTTTTTCAAGCGCCTTCACTAGTTTGTCTTACGTCAGGCAGTGCAAACTTTTCATCCCTAGAAACCTCACAAATAGCGCAAAAGTAACACGTTTATAAACGCATTTAAATGAAAACATAAGCATCGAAACATGTTTTTACTCTGATTTAATTAGAATTGTAATTTTATAATATGCAAATCATGCGAGTTGTGGGAATATATAATTATATTTGTATGTTAGAATTCATAGCTTTCATAATGTTAAAAAAGTTACGACTAAACTACGCAATTAAGAGGCATAAAAATAAAGAACAAAAAGTTACGGAACAGATTAACAAATGACTTTTTTTCTTAAGGAAATTACCAAATGGCTTAAGGTCAGCTCTTGAAAAAATCTTCTAAAACAAATTTCAAGTTAGTATTAAACTGACGCTGAATTCATAAATGGAACAGCTTTTAATGCTTTATGAACCAACAACAAAGATTCAGTTCCCACTTCATAATCTTCATTTGAAATGACATTATTATCCTTTAAAGACTAATGATGAAAATTTCTTCATTATTTTTGAAGATGATTCACTGAATGTGTTTATTCGCGAAATATTAAGTGCTTTTTACAGTTTTCATACGAATTAAGTAAAAAATTCTTTTAAATTTGAATTCTAAAACAATTACTAAAACCAACCTTCTTATCAAAACATACAAACGAACCCAAAATATCATTATGGCTAGGATTTATAATAAAATAAAAGGTTCAAACGTGTAAACGCATTAAAAATTCAGAATTGGAAAACCTTTTCTCAGAAAATACAGTTTACAGAAAGTTCCACAATATCTGCAAATGGACAAATAGCCTTTTTCATACAATTTAGATATCCGATATATAATTAATGTAATAATATTAATATTAATCATATTAATATCACTTTCATCTGAATATGCCATTATAAAGCATGGAAGGTTTTTAAGCAAAATCGATGGGATTAATTTCATTTACTTCAGAAGCAATCGAACTACGGGTCACTACATCATCTGGATGAAAGGGACGATCACCCATACAACTACTGAACAGGCCTAATGTCTCTTAACTTCGGAAATATTACGGGAAACGGTAGAACTACATACGTTGGACATAGTCTATTGAAAAAGTTGATGATCGAATTTTTATATGTAGTTTTTAATAATTAAAAGTTAAAGAGAAATCAGAATATTAGAATTATTGTTATGAATGATTACGTAATTACACACACACACACACACACACACACACACACACACACACACATATATATATATATATATATACACAGTGGTGAGCTGCCAAAATTTTAACAACCGGTTTGCTAAGCTGCCAAAATTTTAACCACCGGGTTTTGTATAAAAAATTCTGAATTCGGCAATAAAAAATTGACAACCCTTCCCACCCCACCCTTTCGCAATTTTAATTAAATTAATTATCTCGCTATTTGCCTTTTTCAAGTGTCTGCATTTTATGATTCAGCTAGGTATTAATAACTGCATGACAATTAATTAGTATAGTTAATTAGAGAAATAGACGTTTCTAATGAAATCAGAAAAGAAGAATTATTTAATAAAAACCGGTGAATCATATTATCTACATAGTTAAAATTAAATTGCTCAGTCAACTTTAGCAATAATGAATTATTAGGCAAAACATAAATATCAGTACATCTATGCTTTTAAATTTTTTTTTTTTTAAATTTAAACATTTTTACGTACTTTATTATTACTTATTACGGTAATAATTTCCAAATGGCTTCTTGGTTTTCTCCGTAAACTGTCGTTTTGGATACACGAACTCTGGTATCTAAAGCGGATCGATGACTTCTCATCCATGATTTGACATATGTTAACGGGTTCCAGAAGCTTAATGGTTTCCCCAACAAATTGATGATCATAAAGCATGATATGTGTTTAGTTGTTAAACTTGCTCTTCTATTACTACAAATAATATTCATCACCGAAAAACCTCTTTCTGCTTCTGAGAGCTCTCTTCAGCGTCCAGCAAAAAAGTTAACAACCGGTTCTTATTTTCAAAAAGATTTTAACAACCGGTTCGCGCGAACCGGTGCGAACCGGGTCCAGCTCACCACTGTATATATATATATATATAATATATATATATATATATATATATATATATACAGGGTGCGGCATAAGTCGGTTTACCGAGAATAATGGAATCAGCTTGGGAAGAATAATATTTATCATTTACTACAGAAATTGGATCAAATGTAGAATTCGGACCCCAGCCTTTTTTAGTTAGCTTTATAAGGCTAACTAACGAAAATATCATGACCTAACCTAACCAATCGTCAAGGGCGTACAGTTAACCTAACGATTGGTTAGGTTAGGTCGTGATATTTTCGTTAGTTAGCCTTATAAAGCTAACTAAAGAAGGCTGGGTCCGAATTCTACATTTGATCCCAGAAATTATTCAAAGTGGCCTCCATCATGTTCAATACATACGTTGCATCTTTGAACCACTGAATAACAAATACCCGACATTGAATAATCACTCTGATGTGATTATTCAATGTGGAGTATAATCAAAGATAGAGTTTACGGCCAGAAACCTCGGGACTTCGATCACACGATGACTTTGATACGCCAAGAGTTCGAGACGTTGAATAATAACAAAGAACTGTGCTGTCCTATTTGTTGTTCAGTGGTTCAAAGATGCAACGCATGTATTGAACATGATGGAGGACACTTTGAATAATTTCTGCAGTAAATGATAAACATTATTCTTCACAAGGTGATTCCATTATTCTTGGTAAACCGACTTATGCCGCACCCTGTAAATATGCACAGACAAACACAGACAGACACAGACAAACACAGACAGACACAGACAGACAGAACTAAAAATAGAAAAGTTATTGAATTTCTTACCATGCGGTAAAATTTCGAATTTCTTTCTAGAATCTTGTCAACAAAGAATTTGTCTGTTCGCAGCAAAAGTCAGAAAAAGACTGCGTTCAGAAATATTTTTCAATTCGTGTTTGCACTTCAGTGTAGCTGAAAGGAAGGTAATTAATACGAGCAATATCAGTTACTCCCTATATAATTATAAATAAATCAATTATAGATATTAGCGTTAATTATGGTCCAGAAAATATAATTTCGAATTGCATTTTTTGTTATATATGATGATGGTAATGATAATAATTATCATTTGCACTATCATATAGAGCAAAAAAATAATACAATATATACATACTTTAAGTTAGTTCGGGTTATACATAAAATATGCATTTCCAATTATTTATATACTGTGTATATATATATATATTATTTTTTTTTTAAGTTCGGGAAGAACCGATTCGCCTCTATTTAAAAGGGCATATCTCGGCGGAAAAACAAAGAAAAAGTGAGAGGAAAGACAGAGGAAAAGAAAGGGTGGAGGGGACAGTCGAAGTGGAAAAAGACCAAGGATGACAAGGACTGCAGGGTCGAGCCCCATCATCCTTGGGTGCTAGGGCCGGGAGGGCGCACGTGAAACCTCCAGGAACAAGCACGTACAAACGAGCACAAAGAGCACTCAAGAGCACGAGCTTAGCACCCCCTTGCGGGGATATATATATATATATATATATATGTGTGTGTATCATATACTGTATGTCTATCATATATATATATATATATATATATATATATATATATATATATATATATATATATATATATATACCTTTCAACCTTTCAAATGTTCCGCGCGATGATTCCTCATTTCACGAAGGTCAAGCTTGTCGCCCCTTCTCTCGAGTTGGCCTGGTGAAGTAGTGAGTTGGTTTCTGTACTCTCCACCTCACATAGCCAGGTACGCCCGGCTCATCGGGGATTGTTCTGAGTCAGGCGTCTAATCTTCTTTTGAAGATGTCCACAGAACACCACTCGTGTTCCTTAGTTCTTTGGGTAATTGATTAAACAGTCTTCGTCCTCTCACAACAAAACTATTTTCTTTCAGGGTTAAGGATGTTGTTGTTGTTGTTGTTTAGCCGATCAGCCCACCCTGATCGAGCAAGCCGGCGGCACGCAGGTAACCGATCGCCCTCTCCGGAGTGGACCAGAGGTTCAGCGCACTAGTGATGTTGTGTTGTGTTCGTTGTTGTGCTAGAGCGGTACAGTCTGTCATAATATGTTCAATTGTTTGTGGTGTGTCCTAGCACAGGTGGCAGGTGTCGTCTATGGAGTTGTCTAGTCTGTGTTTATATGTCCGTAAGTTGGGGTGATGTCCACATCGGAATCGTGCTAAGTTAACTCGATCCGTTCTGCTCAGGCTGATCTCTGACCTGTTAATGGGTGGCGGCTTCGCACTAGGACCGCATTCGGACGAGTCGTGTCAGTGCTTTGTGGGTTAGGTGTGTGTGTATGTGTTTTCTGTACTGTGTGATGTCTGTGGGGCGTGGTATGGAATGGAGTATTTGGTTATAATGTCTCTCTGGTGTTATCTTAATGGTGCGAGGTGTTGGTGCATGATTGTACATGTAGTGGCAAGGGTGTTGTGGGTTAGTTGTCGCTGCTGCCATGAATTGTGTTCCCCTCATGTCTAAATGTTCCCTAACTTTTAGTATTTTTGTTTCTGTGTGCAGGTGTTCTGTTGGTGTTGTTTGAGTGCATCCTGTAATGATACGAAGTGCGTTGTTTTGTATTGTTTGTAAGGTGTTTATGTCTGTGTTTGAGATAATGGGTGCCCAGCATGGGCTAGCATAGTCCATAACTGAGCGAATATATTGTTTGTATATGAGTGATGTTGTTTCCTGCTGGTGTCCAAAGTTTGTACCTGTTAGTACCCTAAGCGTGTTAAGTCTTGACGTACATTTGTTTTTAATGTCCTGAATGTGGTTTGCAAAAGATAATGATGTGTTGTATGTGACACCAAGTATTTTGGTTCTGTGAGTGTGTGGAATGTGATGTTGTTTAGTGTAAGCTGTGGAATTACCTGGTGTTCTTTTGTGTTGCTTGTAAGCAAGGTGATGGTTGATTTTGTGGGCGCTACTTCGAGTCTATTGTGTGTGAGCCAGTCTTGTATACTGTTTATGTATGTTTGTAGGTTATTTGTAGCGGTGTCGATGTTGTTGTGGGTGGATGTTAGAGTGATATCATCTGCATATGATGATAAGGTAAGCTTGTTATCTATGGGTGTTGGAATGTCATGCATGTATAAGTTGAAGAGTGTTGGTGAGAGAACAGAGCCTTGAGGGACCCCGTTCGGAAAAAGCTTGTTTTTGGATGACTTGCCATTAAATGTGACATGTGAGTATCTCCCTGAGAGATAGTTGCTCAGCCACCTTTTGGTGTTATTGTGCATGTTTGTGTTGAGTATTTTGTTTATGAGAGGGAAGCGTGGGATAGCATCAAATGCTTTACTAATGTCTATTGTTGCTAATAGTGTACGTTGAGCTGGTCGTCTGGAGTTGATGCCATCCATGATGTGCTGCGTGAGGTTAGTGAGTAATGTCGTGGTGAGTGGTGAGGTCTGAATCCATGTTGAGTAGGCGATAGTGGAATGTGTGGGTTGGTGATTTGTAAGATTAGTCTTTCTGTTACTTTGGAAGGTGGGCATAGTAAAGTAATGGGTCTATAGGAAGCTGGTTCTGTTGGATTTTTGTTTGGTTTGAGTAGTGGAATAATTTTACCTTGTTTCCATATGTCAGGAATAATACAGTGTTGGTATGAATATGTGCTGATATTTGTGAGAGCTAGTATTCCTTGTGGGCCCAAGTGTTTAAGGTGTATGTTAGATATGTTGTCTGGTCCAGTAGCCTTCGAATTCTTAATGTTTTTGATGATCTTGGTGGTCTGGTCTGTATTGAAGGGTGTAATGGTCGTGTCGAGTCTGTAGGTTTTCTTGTGTCTGGCTGTTTGTCTGTCTGCGTGTTTCTGGTTGTTGTCTCTGTTTAAGTGACTTATCTTTGCGTAGTGATTAACTAGAATGTTAGCTTGTTGTGTGTATGTTGGGATATTATTTTGGCTGCGACAGATAGCCGCGTGTGAGGTGTGAATGCCGCTGTTAGAGTGTGTAATACTTGTTTATAGTCTTGTATAGCCTGGATGTATCTGTGGAGTGGTTTAGTGTTGTTATGAATTCCCTGAATGTTTCTGTTTGTTTTTCTTTGAGTTTGTTGTTTATTTCTGTGTTGAGCTGTTGTATCTGCTGTTTTATGGCTTCTGTGTGTGGTGTTTGTGTGTTATATTTGAGGTTGTTACGTTGCCTTATGAGGTGGGCTATTTCTCTAGTGTAATTTGGGTTGTATTTCCTAATGTTACCCTTGGGTATGTATTTGTTTGCATTATTGATAATCTGATTAAATGTCTTGAGTGTTGTATTGATGTTTATGATGGGTGTGCTGTTTAATGTGGTGAATTGTTCCTCAGTCTGTATTTTGAACTGTTCCCAATCAGCTTTCTTGTAATTTCTGTAAGTGTGCCTAAGGCTGTTGGGGCAGAGTGTAGAATGTGTTGTAATGATGATGGGCAGGTGGTCTGATGATAGTTGTTTTTCTGTTCTCCATTGTGTATGTGTTGCTAGTGAGGGGGAACAGAACGTTATGTCTGGGGAGGAGTTTGAGTATCCTGCTTGATGTGGTATGTGTGTATGTTCTTCTGTATTGTTAAGAATGAAGAGGCTGTTTAGTTGTGTGGCTATGTTGGCGCCTCTGGTGTTGTTTTGGTTGTGCAGGTACCAACTAGTGTCTTTGGCGTTGAAGTCTCCTCCTAAGATGACATTAGTGAGGGAGGCAAGATTGTGTAACTGTGGATTGTAATTGGCTGGCACCTGAGGTGAACTATCTGGTGGGATGTAAATGTTGATTAGTGTGGTGTTGTGTTTTGCGCGTGTTTTAATGTTAACTGCATGTATTTCTATCGTGTTATCTGCTTGGATTGTGTTTGTAATGTTTTGGGTAGCATCAGTGTAGCTAATGCTTTTACGTATGTAAGTGATGAGTCCACCCCCGTTACCCTCAGTACGATCTTGACGGATCGCCGTGAAGTCAGGGATGGTGGGTGTTTTGTGTGTGCGTTTTAGTTTTGTTTCTTGTATAAGTGCTATGTGAATGTTTTGTTTGTGTACGAATTCCCTAAGCTGCATGATTTTGTTTGTGAGGCCATCTACGTTATACTGTAATATGTTAATATTATACTTCTGTATGTGTCTCATGGTGCTATTGTGTCTGTCTTTGTGTATGGTGACATGTGTAAGTTGTAGTGGGGCCTGGATTAGTCTTAATGTCGCCAGAGAGTAAGAGTAGTTCGGGGAGCACGCAATTGCTCTCTGTAATTGAAAAAATAGCACGCTGAGAATAGGTCCGGCCCCGGGAGCCGATCGGCACTCTGACCGTGCCACGCAACAGGCCGTCGACTGCCAGTCTAGCCCACCGTAGACAGCCCGCTGCACGGAGATTTGAGGAAGTTTGGCCACCAGCGCGTTGATGTTTTGGTTTGACGTCGCCTCTTCGCGTTGACGTGTCCTGCGCTGGAGGATGCAGCCACTGTTTAGAAGCTTCCTCGTCAGCTGCTAACACTTTTTTCACGTTGTTCTTGCTACCTGTTCAGAGGTTTTTTATAAACAAATCTCAGTTTTCTGCTCAAAACCGCTCTTTCTAATTTTCTCTTTCTGATGTTGTCTGTTGATGAGATCTGATCATATGAGACGTCAGAGCCATTCAAATTGCTTCTTCCACATCCAAGTGTTAGTGTTGCTAAGGATGTTGGTTAAGGATGTTAGTGGTATGGGCGCACTTGGGGAGACAGACATGGATCAATTTGAAAATTTCCCCCCTCACCGTCCTTCATGACGGTCCCTCCTTTATAAGGTGTCTTTCAGGGTCTTTCAAAAAAAAAAGAAAGAAAAGAAAACAAAGAAAAAAATTCATCCTCACCTTCCTTCAAGAAAAAAAAGGGTTCATCCTCACCTTCCTTCAAGAAAAAAAGATCCATCCTCACCTTCTTCCTTAAAAAAAATCATCCTCGCCTTCCTCCTTAAAAAAAAATTCATCATCGCCTTCCTCTTTGGAAAAAAAAAAAAGGGTTCATCATCGCCTTCTTTCACGAGAAAAAAATCCCCCTGCCTGTGGGGTTCTTTCAAGGTCTTTCGAAACAAACAAACAAACAATCGAGTACTTTTTGTTCCGGTGCACTCGTCCGTACCACCAATTTAAAATACGGTATCGAATTCCACAACGGCTTATTTATATATTTACCATGTTTTATCCATGACAAATATATAGATTGTGTATCGCAGAGAAATACGCAATAAAGGGGGAAAACATAGAGAACGATGAATGACAACACGCGTAAAAGATTAGTTAGCCTGACTGAAGCACACCTGAAGGCTATAAATATGTACATTGCTTAAGCTAATCTAGGAATGCATCATGAGATTTTCACATTATCTATAGTTCATATTTTAAAAACTGGTTACACCATTAATTCACCTATGAACCATTTAGTGTTTGCAAAGTTCGTGTGTATATATATATATATATATATATATATATATATAAAATTAATAAAGATTTTGATAATCTCGATGTCTAAAGCATTTTGAATGCAGTAGGATGCACTCAGGGTATTGCTCTCAAATTAGCGGGTAAGCATCTTAATTCTGATGAAACTAAACGTTTGTCATTCAAACGTGTAGTTAATTTGTGGGTTGGAATGTCACTAACGTACTTCAAAGTAATTTAATCGGATCCTTTTAAAGAGGCCAGCTGTTTATTTTGTGTTAAATCTCCTTTGGAAAACATTTATATCGCATAAAAGTATTGTCGAATTTCACTCGGAACCAGATCTCTTTACTCTTAAATTTTCGCTTTATCTTTTAAGTTCTCTATTTCCTTCCAATCTCTCTCTTATGCTATGTTTTAAAACTTTTACCTATCTTTTTTAATTTTCTTGCATCTTTTATCAGAGCTTCCTAAACAGACATTCTCGTATGAACCATCATGATTGCTGTTGTTTGTAGCCTTTTGTAGCCATTGTTATATTACATATTCTTATAATTTGTTTTGTTTATGCAATAACTTCAGTAAAATAACGACACTGAAATGAGCTAGAAGAATTTCAACACCCAACACATCGGTACATGTATCGGGTTCAACTGAAATTTTACTATGAGAAGATAAGTAGCCATCTTATTCATGTAGACAGATTTTAATTTTTCATACTACGTAAGTGAATATATACCTAACAAGCTCTTCAAACGCTTGCAGGAAGATTAAAACCTTGATTATAAAATGACTTAAAATAATATTAGCTGTCTTATCGTCATTACTACTGAATGTGGAAAACACCATACGTTTATTCGGATCTGTAGGTACTTATTTGATTGACATGTATTGCACAGAGCGATGATGGTGTCTACAATATTAATCCTTTCTGCCCCAAATTATTGTTTTGACCTAAATATTTTAGCAAATAAAAATGTTAAAATAGGTATGGAAACAAAACTTTGCATAGAAATAACTAATTACACTAGAAATTATATGGCGCCAATGACGTTGTCAAGTAATAAGAGACACTGACATAACTTTGGTACTTTGAATTGAACAATTAGCAACAATATTTGTCCTTTGCTATACAGTTATTTATATTCAAATGCCATGAACCACCACTGAAACTAATCTGAGGAAAATACACATATTTTTTGTTGATGACGCCATACGGAATCGCAATCGCTGGCGTAGAAAGGGTTAATACTGTCACTAAGTTTACGTCATTAATAAGCTGAGGAAAAATCCTGCGTTATTAATGACCGGTGTGTACATATACAGCTTTTATTTTCCCATAACTAATATAATGAAGGTTGTTGGAATGAAAAACAGTTTAATACAAAATAAGAAATTTATTATCAGTACAAATACAATACACAGAAAATGGTTAAAAGTGCATGGTAAAGAGTGGTACAAAGAATATATAATAAGATGTAACAGATACATACATAATTAAATTCGACTAAGCATTACAAGAGATACATCTAGTCGATACAGTATCCAAAGGGTACGGTATCATAGGTACCAGGCACCTGGTAACGTTTCCTATGGGTGTTGCGGCACATCTTCGTTCCTCTAAGTCCCTTCAAGCCCCCCAGCTTCTGCGCCCGAAAATTGTAAGTGCCTACAGTTAGTTGGAGCGGTCGGTCGCCCTCATCGTCATCATCCAAATATACTAGATCCTTCAACGATTCAAAGTTAACGACCCGTCGATTCGCCTGGTTGAGCGTGATACCCTTAGCCTTCACGATATATTTCATGTCCTCCCCCACCTTCACCCGTACCCCATAAGTTTTTGGTCCTGTTGAGACAAAAGAGTCGGCGTATGCGATGTCTCCATACTCATCCTTGATCTCATCAGTCAACTCACCGAGGAATTCACCAATAGGAGGCATGTATTCACCCTCCCTCGCTGTGAATATCACACTATCTGTATCAGCGTACAATACCCTCCGACCAAGAGAATGCAATAGGCCCCAAAGTTTGATACGTGCGTAGGCCGTTGTGAAGCTGGCTACAGGTATGTTTGTAACCCGTGAGGTATCTGTGGCCAATTCGGTATTGTTGTACTTTATTATGTAAGTATTACCTACATTCACGATCTCCATGACCTCTTTATCGGGAGCGTTGGCATAATCCCAGACTTCACTATAACTTTGTGCCAAATGGACGTTCCCTTTGCCGGTATTCTGTGCAAATTTTCCCCAAAGACTGTTTAGACACAACTTTGCACTAAAGCGCTTGCCAGGGTTCTTTACAATTTGGGAACGGTCAAGCAGTATACCTTCACGGTCACGGTAACGTTGAATATAGACCGACTTTTCATCTTCGGCATCAACTCCTCGCGGATACCCTGATGCTTCGACCTTATCTTTCAAAAAAGCGTTTATATATGGCGTGAAAAGGTTGGGTAGCTTCTGAAACCTCCACACCTCATGTATCTTCAATATGCTGTAGCCATGTCGAACAGCTAGATCCAGTTCTGGACTTATATATACACCTCTAATCTTACGCTGGTAGGTTGTATGGTCACAATCACTATTGTTCTCTTCTGCGCACTTCACGCACAAGGGAAACATGAGTTTGTGATCGATAACGACGGGTAAGATCGGCATCCATAAATCGCGAGGGGGGAGTACGTCTACGAAAGAAAGGCTGAAATAGTACCGTTAAAATTTCTTGAGAACTCCTCGATGGTGGGTAGGTCAGGTCCCACTAGTTTCTCAGGCGCACCTGCGGGGTACCGATTGTTCTTCATCACGTAGGGATATAAAGAACAGAAGTCGTAGTAATGAAGTTTCACACCCTCCGTAGGCGGAAAGTATAGCTTGAAGGGATTTGTACGCCCTCCGAACAAGCTATCACCGCATTTGAGAGGATCCAGCACCATTGAACGCTTGATCGTGTTTATTTCTTCACGGTACTGTCCGTCTGTCTCCATCCGTGCATCATACTCATGCTCCCACAAGACTTTGTGAGTGAACTGAGAGCCTATAAGTTGATTGCATCAGTGCCACCAGCAACCGTTAAAGGAGTACACAGTCTTCTCACCAGTGGCACGGTTTTCACTTAGACCATCAACCCAAAAAACACGACCATTAACCTTAATGGGTACTTCCCGTGTTGCGGGCATGCTTTATGTATACACCTGTCTGCTGCTGTAGGTGTATGAGCCAGTAAATAGCCTTGTGCCCATAACTGCGGGATTGTTTCTGTGAATAACGGCTAAGGTGTCTTTAGGCATGAAGTTATTCTTGAACACCGTAAAACATAATGAGGCGATGTGGTTGCGACTTGCAACGGATCGCATTTGAAACGGTCTATGTACATTAGGGTGGATCACTTTTCACTTTTTTTAAAAAATTATAGCTGGTCAAAGTTTTTCCCATGATTTGGTTCAGTGGAAGTACACTGACACCATTTTTACCAAAATCGATCAATATTTAGGGGTCGCGCATCGACCTTGAAAATTTCAATTTTGGAAATTTGGCCAAATTGACAATTTTTTACTGAATAAAGATAAATCATCAAATGACCATATTTTCTGAATCCTCTCAGTGAAAGAAATCCTCTCAGATACTTACCAAGTTGATAGGACAAGTGGTTTAGAAGTTATACTCACCTTGAGATAGCATTAAAATTTAAAATACCGTATTTGTCCCCGTACCTCCATATGCTGTCTGCCATTGTCTGCTTTTTAGGATAAGATAAAACGAATAAGGAAAGATCAAATGTATTTTGTATTAAAACGGTTTACCGATATCACTAAAGGCACTTACTCCGGTGCCCCTAACTAGGTTCAAAAACTGTATGAATCGTGGTTAGAACACACGTCATCTTAAGGCGTGCGCCATGTACTCTCTCTGCTAACTCCCTTTCCCTCTGCGCTACGTCATCTTGGCAAGTGACGACTTCTTGAAGTCACCGAGTTCTTTCCGGCTCTTTTCCACGAGCTGAAGAAGACCCTGCAGCTGTGACTCGTCTTTTGTGACAGTGTTCGCGTAATCTTCTATCAGTTTTATCCCTCTCTCTGCCACGTCGTTGGTAACTTTCAGATGCGAGATGACATTCTTCAGATCACAGTAGTTCTTATCTTGATCCCACTTATTCACCGGCAGAGTGAGCCACGTAGACGCGCACACCTGCAGGCCTGTGAACACGAACCACGATGACTCATCGATCAGGTCCGGAAGGCGCGTCGTGTCATCAACCGAGACGTTGTCATACGTGAAGTCCTCGGGCACAGCGAGGCGGCACAGCTTCTTTGCCATCTCGTGCTTCACAGTGTCTTCCACTTTGTCACTGCAGAGGGCGAAAACGACGGTCTGAGGCCTCAGATACCACAAGTGCCGCCTGATCACTGCCAGTGAAGCCTCTGCAATCTCGCGATCCACAGCCCTGTACTGCAGAAGACGCTGGTACAACACAAGGTCATTCAGCGGGGCATCAGCTGCGACAGGAGCCGCCAGCCAGGCAGGTGCGTAGAGGAGTGCAGTAAATAGTACCACTCTCTGAAGTTTCTGTACCAGCTCGTCGTCGAACTCCAGCTGACCGCTGAACATCAGGAGCTTCGTGTAGTAGATGATCTGAAACGAATACGCACTGTGATGTATAAATACCGATACCACTCCATATAAGTTTGTTTAATGGTAAATTATTTATCTTATTTTTTTCTGGTAGGGACTTCAAATGGCTGTTTGCAGAAGGCAATACAATATTTAACTTCTAATTCAAAATACCAACCTTGGCCATCCACCTCGCATGATGGTAGGCTCCTGGGCGCATGAAGTGTGTGCCACGACGTGGCTGGGCCCCGAGTACCAGGAGTGTAATCTCCGCCACTTCTCGGTAGTCTTCTCTGACAAGACCAGAAGCGGTGCCGAGGAACTTGACTGCCTCATCTCGGAGCTCCATCAGCCACGTCACCTCCGCCAAATGCTCGATCTCCAGCTCGCGATAAGTCGAGAGGTCGAGCTTGTCCCACCTGAAAGGGGAGTTATGAAAATATTGCATGAAAACGACTGAAGTTTCCCTTTTCGACTGCTATTAACATCATTAGTAGAAGGACGCTGATATCTCAATTGCTCTGAAGGCAAAAAATCATTGGAGAAAACAAATGCGCCTTAGACTTGAAATTCACCTTCTCCTCAGATACTGGAACAAAGGTTCAGTTGGTGCTGTGGTTCTTCCAAACGCGGTGATGACCACTGCCCCCACGATGAGCTCCATAACGTGATGGCGACAGCCCAGCTGGAAGAGCGGTTTACCAAGCATGTTCTCCAGCCGGACCACCGCACCCTGCACCCTCCCCGTATTGGAGGAAGTTGTGTCGAAGCACAGTCCAATCACGTTGTTCTCGCATCCCCAGTCTTTGAGAGCACGAAAGGTCGCCTGGGCCTGGGACAGACCGGTGCCGTCAGCAACAGTCGGAACGGCCAGCAACTTTCCTTCTGTGCATTGGGGAGCTCCGGAGATGAGAATCGCCTGGCGGTGCTCCAATGATCCAAGAGAGTCCTGAAACGTATGTCATACATGCCAATCCCGTCCAAATATGTCAATCCACTGTCGTCACTGGAACATGTTAATTCACTGTCGTCCACGGTGAGGGCAAAACTGACCTTGATTACTTTACCGTCCCAGTGGACGACAGCATGCCTCGGAGATACGAAGGATTTCTGCACAGCTGTCGACACTTCACAACGATGTGCCACTCTTCCACGGCGAGACGTGTCCTTCGAGATACTGAATTTGTCCAGGTCTGCGGGCGGATCTGCCGAACGTAGGACTGCCGCCACGACACTTGCCACCTATGTGCGAAATTGAAAGGAAATTGACAAGGATGCGTATGGTTTTTATGTGACAAAATAATCACTAAATTTTCCGTCGTTACGTCTATTATATCTTTGTCAAGGAAAGATCATTACTGATATATACACACCTGATTATTGGACATCCGGAAGCGATCAGCCACTTCAATAACAGCCGGTGCATTGAGGATGCGGTGAGGAAGGCTGATTGATACAGTTGATTCTCTCGGCTGTCGGTATGGTGGTTCTAGCTGTGATTCGGAGTTGCTCGATGATCTGCTTTCTATAGATTCATCGTCGCTCTCAGCTTCGGTTCCTAATTTCGTTTTTGAGGTGCCTGGCTCATCACGAGATTGTTGTCTTGAGAGTTGCCGTTTTCTCTTGACAACGAACACTTTATCATTCCCACTCATTGTTGCCTGGCGCAGGCCCCGTTGATCCTCATAAAATTTAATATCTTCTTGTTTGTTGTTGTCTGAGAGCAGTCGACTTTTCTGTATCTCTTCAATAGCATCGGGAGCTCCGATGTCCCAGAGCTTGTTCAGATTTTCTGAAAACTTCTCCCTGCCTTTTCCCGCGTCACTGTCTCTCATCTTGCTCTTCTGCAGCGAGCGCCACTCTTCCCACAGTAACTCCAGTTTTCTTTCGCAGTTACGCCTCGTGATCGTCTTTATACGTGCCATGTTCCAAAATGCCAGAACATTGGCCACCGTGTCTTTTACGGCGGCCTTCCTGTCAGTAGTTTCCTGCTTGGCATAGAAGAAGTACTGGAGAACTTGATGGGTGGTTGGCAATTTGGCACCACCGATCGAGGAAGATGGCTGACCAATTAAGAAGACGTCCGTGGCTGACCTTAGAGAAGGTGGTGCTGTTGTTGCTGCTTTCTCTTTTCCAGAATAAGTAACTTTCAGAGTCTTCCCACTCCTGGTTGTTAACAGTTTATCCATTGTACTAAAGTCTAGACTTATCAAACAAGAATCAATTGACACAGTTGATCTGTAAAAAGCAAACTGTGATTAGTAAAAATATTGGTCATAGACATAGCGTGTGTGTGTAATTGGGATTTTAGGATGCGCCAGCTACTGATGCTATGATTACGTCCATAACGGGGGACAAATACGGTATTTTAAATTTTAATGTTATTTCTAGGTGAGTGTAACTTCTAAACCACTTGTCCGATCAACTTGGTAAGTATCTGAGAGGATTTCTTTCACTGAGAGGATTCAGAAAATATGGTCATTTGATGATTTATCTTTATTCAGTAAAAAATTGTCAATTTGGCCAAATTTCCAAAATTGAAATTTTCAAGGTCGATGCGCGACCCCTAAATATTGATCGATTTTGGTAAAAATGGTGTCAGTGTACTTCCACTGAACCAAATCATGGGAAAAACTTTGACCAGCTATAATTTTTTAAAAAAAGTGAAAAGTGATCCACCCTAATGTACATCCTTCTAAAGGCCTGGAAACATACTCTAAGCACGCGCACATCATTCACGCAATAACGCTCACATTCATCAGCTATATTATAAGGATTACATTCATTAAAACTGTTGTAGTAGCGGTCAAAATCTTCACGTTCATCTGTACTATACATTCATAGTTAAAGTATGTTTGGGTGGAGGTAGTCCTACGTAATTTAAAGTTTCGCTAGTGAGGAATGTGTAAGGGAAATACCTTTTGAAACTTCAGCGGCTACGCCCATCACCTTGGGTAGCTTTGCTAATTTACAAGGTGTGAATAATAAAGTGTCTTTAAACTGATTTACCTCTTATTTGCATCTGTATTAGTTTGTTGCCTCTTTTCAAGGGATCACCTGTAAATATCTCAGATGACTCGTGCTCAAGCAACTCCTTATAAAGGAACTTGTGTCAAATTTTGCCCGTTATGGGAGAGAATATACACAGTCATTTTTTTGAACTTGTCCGCTAACTTGACAATATAGGACACAAAGAGTTTCACAGGGCTATCGTGGCATTCGTTTTAAAAACGTTTGTCCGTTTTCCACATTTGTGACTCATCACACTCGATCTCCTACACTCATCACAGATAGTCTGGCTTACAAGTAAATGTGGAATAACCTCTTTGGTTTCAGCGTTCGTGTATGTTTCTATGTCGTAGTACACGGTTATACAAGGTCTTTTTTAGGCTAGCACCTTTCATATAACATACATGATTTACTCCATCCGCCTTATATTTCTCATGGCATAGAACAGTGAATTTCATCACATTTTGCTGAAATTCCCCAATATCCATTGTGAAACATACCACATTTACAGATTCTCATTTTCCTGCACGTGCCAATTGATTTATGAGCTCAAAACAGTTGTTATTGAAAAATGTGCGTCTACACCACCACAATCCCTCTTCTCAACTTCAACTACCTGACTTTCACATTTGGAGCTTTTACCTGCTCACATATCATGTGAAGTAGCTGTCCCACACAGAGTGCCTGATGGTGTAAAAAATGAATGTCCAGTCTTACACAGCCTTTCTAAAAGAAACCTCATTCCATGGTAGAGATTGACCCTTAGCAATCCATCTTCTTGACCAACCATCAGATCCCACAAGGGTTGCTCTTCATTCATCGGTTAACAAACAGTATTAAAATGTTTTCACCAACTGACGCGCCCATTCAACACGCTGCTTCTTGTACCTGGGTGTTAATGTGACTGATCGTAGGTTTACACGTCTTGCCAATTGTTTGGAGGATTCACATCGAGATGTTCTTGGTACATTATGTATGCCAGCCTGCTCAAAAACCTCTTTACTTAGGACAATGGATGCTTTGCAGTTTGCGCTTGATTACAGATATCTGCCGCCTTGCCACGTTTCTTATAGCTCCTTTATCACTTCGCTGCCTCAGTTTGGTACCCTCCGCTACAAACTTGTTTACAGTTCGATAAGCTCTGCCAACTGCTTCGCAATTTCAATAGATTTTATATTTCAGCGAGTCTTGACTATTTTTTCTCAGTTAGTGTTAAATCCTTCTTCTTACCCATTTTCACCATTTAGGAGCCGTAAAGAATACTTGCTTAATAATTTGGAACACAATATTTTACATATTTTTCAATAAATGAGATAATTATTTTAATTATCAAAATATTTTATCGAAATGAATACCATCATTGCTGCTATATATAGTGATTATTTGCTACAAATTTCATTGAAATCGGGGAAAAACTTTTGAAAACATTGGAGAAAATGTAATCTGCTTAATAAGTGCGAACGCAGTGTATACATCTGAGCCAAGTGCGCTCGGTCTTAAAACGATCAGAGGAATAGGAATGTGGAAGGCTGATTCTCAGTTATAGAGATGTATAGTAGATTGTTCAATTTAAGAGGTCTTTGATAAATTAAAGGTAAGAGGGGCGACAGTACAATTTCTCTGAGAAATATTGTAGTAGCAACACTGGCCCACAGGTTTGCGATAGTGCCCAGGTTTGAGCATCGGTTTTGAGCTTTATCAGGAGAAAAGACAGTAAATGGAATTATCTGAATGACAAATAGAAATAAAACTGATGGAGAACTGGCTGAAAGAACAGAAAGAATACTCACTTTTGTAAACAGGGGGACATGTTATAAAGGAATGGTAAAAATGGCTGTGTATATATATATATATATATATATTACTAAAGTAAAGCATACTTACGTTTCCCCAATGTTGGATAGGCGATGACTTGGATTCGGAACTGAATGAGGCTGTACAAACGTGTCGAGTAAATTTTGAACGACTTCCATATTCTGAATGGTTGTGGTACCAACGTTTCCCAGAATTATTGGATGAAGGAGCAAATATAGTGCTTTGACATGGAAAACTACATATATGGTATAGTACTATAATTAACACAGCATATTCTTTGTTGGCGATATTATTTATTTTACATTTCTTATTTTTATCCTTTCAGCACTAGTGGCGAAAATCAAAACTAATCTAAACGTATGCCCACATTGTTCAACATGTCTCGTTCTCTTATTTCCCATATATATATATATATATATATATATATATATATATATATATATATATATATATATATATATACGTATATATATATATATATATATATATAATATATATATATATATATATAATATATATATATATATATATATATATATAGTTCAGGAATTGTTCCTATGTAATTTCAAGATATAAAATTTATTTTGTTGCGTTATACAGTTAATTTGCAACTTTTTAGCTTAATATTCTTCAAATTACATTGTCATGAACATACAGTTTGATCAGGTTTTTATTTTTGCAAACCCACCAAAGGCAATGGAGGTTGACAACGTAATAATTTAACTGTAGAAAATATCTGCAGCTTATTTAAAACGTTAGGCACGAAATTAAGTTGGTTTATTGTAAATATTTGCGAATTACCATTGAAAGTGATGTGAGTTAAAACATTAAAAGTTTTTAATTTCTCTAAAAATGAATCCGTTTCTAAACTCCGAGCGACTGTTTGCTGAAGAGAGACAAAATTTTTATGTAGTATGACACTATAGTATTATGTAATAATCAGAATATGAGTCTAAATATAATGCCTAGATTTTGTTGATAACTGCATCATACATCAGTTTTCAACGTGATGAATTTGACACGTGTTAAATGAAATAGAATTATCGTGAATGACTATCTTGACGTGGCATGGTTCTGTAGTAATAGGTGCTACTTAAACCAATGACTTAAATAT